>CABHPR010140141.1:0-25586 GCA_902168415.1 Peromyscus melanophrys | reverse complement strand
TTGGTTTTTCGAGACAGGGTTTCTCTGTGTAGCTTTGTGCCTTTCCTAGAACTCACTTGGTAGCCCAGGTTAGCCTCGAACTCACAGAGATCCGCCTGCCTCTGCCTCCCGAGTGCTGGGATTAAAGGCGTGCGCCACCACCGCCCGGCCCTAGGTTCACATTTTTAAAAAAGTTTTCTTTCATCATATCTTTTATTATTTTTTCTGTCTAATTTTTATGTTTTACTACATCTGAGACATCAATTCTGTATATATAATATATGCACATGTATATATATATATTCATGTGTATATATATTAATTTCCTCTGAAATTTTTAAAAGACTATCACTTGTTTTATTTATTTTTTTTTGAGAATTTTGACTCTTTGTCCATGATCATTTTTTCAGCAGTGTCTTCTCTTGCCTTTATGGCTTTTAATAAAATTATAGTAACTGAGTCTATTATGAGTTTTCTCTTACATTGTCTGATATGTGCTTCTATTTTTTTTCAGTTGACCTTTTTTGATTTTGGGATCATTAGAATCTATATTTTCTTTTAGGACAATATCAATTTTTAACTTGGATAATAACTTTAATAATTTTACATTAACTTTACTTACCTTTTATGAGACCTATGCTGGTATTTGCACCTGCTTTTTATTTAAATCTCAAAGTTTTGTATAATTCAGGTGTTGGAATCTTTCATATAATTTTTTATACATTAGCTATTGTGAGCCAGCAGTTTTCTCAAGATTCATAATGAATATCAGGAAATATGATAAGCACACTCAATCAGGACTATTTGGATTTTAGTATACTGACAATAACTTTTCACCCCGGAATATGTCTTTACTCTCAGCCATTGGCTCTCAAACTCTGGGTCATCACCCCTTTAGAGATCACATATCAGATATCCTGCATATCAGATATTTACATTGCAATTCATAAACAGTAGCAAAATTACAGTTATGAAGTAGCAACGAAATAGTTTTATGGTTGAGGGTCACCACAACATGAAGAACTATATTAAAAGGTCAAAACATTAGGGAAGTTGAGAACCACTGCAAGCCAAGGGAAAGTCAGACAATCCTGCAGCAAAACATCCCATGCCACAGTCATTTAGTTGGATTATCATTCCTGAGGCATGACCTGTTAAGGTCAGGGGGTTCAGATGTGATTGCCAACTATCCTTTTTTTATTTTTTTTCACCCACTTTGCCATAGTGGCAACCAGCTTTCCCCAATGTTAGTATATGTATTTGGATAGTTAACTGCCAGAGGGTTTTCACATATAACGTTATTTCTGAGAACGTCTCTGAGGGTGTTTCTAAATACGATTAACATTTGCATTGATGGGCTCACTCAAGCAGATGATCACTTCCAAGTAGGTGGGCAATCTCCAATTCCCTGAAGAACTAAAGAGAAAAACATCAGGAGGAATTTGTCTTATTTTCTAGCCTCACTGCTCCAGACAGAACTTAGATTCTTTTTTTTTTCTTGGATTTAAGATATGGGCTCTTCAGAGTCTCAATGGGTGGGACTTAGACTGAATTAGTACCTTGGTGTCCAGTTTGCAGAGCAGACTGTGGTTTACCCCAGCCCCAGAAATTATTTGAATCGATTGCTCATTGAATAAATACTCCCTGCAGTGATTGTCTTTATTTGGTATTTGGTGCTTTCTCTGTGACTTAAATGTTTTTGGCTCTTTTAGACTCTTGCATGTCATGCTGCATTGCATAAGAAGCCCGTGATTCAGTTCTCACTATAATTCACCTAGCTAGGAAGGCAGCTTCAACTTTAGCTTTCTAATTTCTGGCAGGATGTTTCTCTGTTCTCAAAAGCCTCCTTCAATTTTGCCATATTTTACAATATTTTCCAATGCTTATTTGCAGTTTAGGGATTGGCAGGGTGCACATATGCCACTTCCACTACAGTAGGCCCATATGTTTTGTTGTTGTTTGTTTGTTCACAGTGGTTGTTGTTTTCCTGCTAGCTTTATGGAAAAAGAACTGAGGCAAAAATATCTTTATACTGTACTTAAAAGTGTTAAGGGCATTAAAAACACAAGAATTAAAAACAGGTAAAAATTAAGGAGGACACATAAATAATCAGGAGACTATATAATTAAACTTGAATCTATAAAACTAAAAAAGGAAAAGCTACCTTGGCCAAATGTAAGAAGAGTCGTGGAGTGGCCTATAGGGTAGCAGGAAGACAGTTTGGGAAAATGGGTTTGGAGAAAAGCATTTAGAACATACAATATAGAGTTTCACTCGATATTATGGGCAATCAAGAATTATTGAAAACAGGCCCACATAGCAAAAACTAGATATACAGTTCATCGTTAGAGAGAGTAATCTAGGCTTGTTGCAACAGATTGAAGGTTATAGTGCATACAATAAATTCTTCTAAAGGGTGTGATACTAGCTTCTTTATTCATTTTCTGTATTTACATAATAAGTTGTATATGGAAAAACTTAAATATTTCAGTGGCATGGGATTCTGAAAGTGCTTCAGAACATAGAAGCCTTTGGACTTTCTCTTAGTGTCAAACAAAGCTAAAATCAAGACATTAACTGGGGTGAAGGGCCCACTTCTTCCTTCAGCTTCTATTCAAGTTCACCCAATATTCTGGCAGAATCCCTGCTCTGTTGACCTGACAGCAGCTTGTTTATCAGAGCCATGGGATACTCAAGTCTTCAGGAAAAACCTGAATCCTCTTTGTAAGAGCTTTTGTGAAGCTAGCACATTCCAGGAACACTATCCCTTCAGACTGAGTTTAATTGATTTGGAGCCTTTATTACGCCTGCAGTATTTGGCTATCTTTGGATTATAGTAGAACCATTTAAGCTAATGACTGAGTCTCTTAACCTTTGCCAAATAATTTAACTTTTTCTTGGGTGCCATTCCATGGGTACAGATCATAGGGCATCTTGGAATTCTACTTGCCATCTACCAGGCTGATCAAGCAGGGTAAGCAGGACACCTAACACAGATGTGTATGATAGCACTGTGCTCAAATGTAAATTAGTATGGACATTTAACCCAGGAATTAAATACATACTGGTGCATGCTCAAACAGAAGCATGTAAGAGGTAATACATTCATTAATGGTCAGCCTTCAGCTATTTTTCTGGATAAAATCACATATGGCTTTTTCTTGGAAGAAGCATTTCTTAAAAGGATGAATAAGATGGACAAAGTTAACAAATAAAGGACAGAAAAGCAGGGGGATTAATTATCAGTGGGTAAATATTTTTTTTTATATTTACAATATTATACTTACCTTAGATAATGATTCATTATAGAATTTTGCTTTGATTCTTAATATATTGCATTAAAATGGTATTTATTTTTTAGCGATTGCCTTTGGGGGCATTCTTTGAAATTTTGCACTTGAACCAATTTCTCTTACATCACTGAAAATATAGCTTCATACTTCTGATAGGAGAGCTACCCAGGAAATGTAAATGTGTAGACTTTGCTGAAGTATAAGGAGAAAATGGTCCTTAGACTAACTGGCTGGGGTAGAATTATGGGAAATGTTTCTTTGCTATTGAGAAAGAGACTTTCCCTGGAGAATTTCATGGAAAGCAATAGTTTTGGATCAGAGCAGGATCAGGTAAGACATCCTCTAAAATGATTGTTCCTGCCGCAGAGTCTAGTCTTGTTCTCAAAGGGGTGCCACTCTCTGTTAACAGGGACAAAGCAGGAAATGAACACAGTGAGCACATGACTTAAGTCATTACAGTTCTGTTACTACATATTTGGTGCACTGAAATGCAGTTTAATTTTGAGATCCATCAGGCAAAACTGTGAAGTCTTTTTGGAGAGCATGCTGGATGGCTTTTTTGACTCTCTAAATGGTAGACCTTTTGCTAATTTTTTTAATGGCAATCACATTTACAGCTGAAACATTTCCTTAACTGTAGGCAGCTTATTTCACCTGAGAAAATGTTTTTGATAAGATACGATTCTCTGATACATGATGCCAGGATCGAGTTTGAGCCTGTAGCTTTTATTACGTTTCTATGCAGTGATGTTAGGTTAGAAGTAAGGCAAATGAATTCTCACCATACAAAATTGAACAGCCCAGCTTTATAATTGCTTCAGGACAGCCGATTGCCTATTTTGTCTCTGTTCAAAGTACCCAAAGGAAATCTTGCTAGGACTGTTGAAAATATCAGAGTCTGCAGATGGAGATCATAACTATATGGTATTGGCTGTATATTTAATATACAACTAGCAAGAACGATTCAAGGGAGGGAGCCAGGATTACAATTGGATGCTTGATTGGAAGGGCTGATATTAACCAAGAGGCCAATCTATAAAAGGCTCTTTTACATAGTAAAGGAGCTGCATATTAAAAAAGTATTTACTGCTTTGAAAGATTTTAAATATGCAGAAAATAATGCTGATGGAGTCATAGAGCCATTTTATGTGTCAATGTTATTTAGTATCTCAGATGCCAAGCCCGATTCCTGCATACCCATCATTTAGCTTTTTTTAGTTTAAATTATATAACTTTGCCCATCCCAGATTGTTCTCCCCTTTGTAGACAGAAACTAAAAGCTCTAATTTACTTTATTTATTGTAGTTTTTCTTTTTCAATTAGAAAAAGACTTCAGTTTTTAGTGTTTCTTATCATGAAGAGTGACCATCAATTAACTGTCATGATTGATTCCTGGAATTGGGGACAAAGTTGTTAATTTTAAGACTGATGGGGAACAAAAGAGGATTCAGGAGATCAAGGCCAATATTCCCATGCATCCTGAGCCTGTAGAACACCTTGCTGAACTAATCTGCTGGGAGAGTTTTCTGACTTCTCTGGCCTCATGAGTAAGCAGGTCCAGCTCCCATAAGACACTCCTCAAAGACTTCATCCCAAAGTAATGGAGAAGGGAAATGCATGTCAACCACCCTCAGAGGTGCTGTTTCATACCTGTTCCAATGGCTGCTATCAAAATGTCAAGGAGAACAAATGCTGGGAGTGTGGAGAAGAGGGAATGCTCTGCACTGCTCATGGGGACACACAATGTGACAGCCATGACAGAAAGCACTGCAGAGATTCCTCATGAAATTAGAAACAAAATGGAGGAAATCACCTCTTTGGAATGCCCATCTGCACTCCTAAAGCCTGAGTCATTGTTGGGATAATGGACAGGCAAACCATGGTACTTATAAGCAATAGGATGGCATTTGGCATGGGAGGAAAAGGCGAGCAGATTCCTGTTGAATTTTGAGTCCAGTTTGATTAAAAAAAATGAGTTCTAAGGCAGCTGGGACTACATAGGTAAGATCTTGTGTCTAAAAACAGTATAAGGATCTAGGAAGGATAAGAGCTTGACATCTATGACAATATGGGTGATTCTGGAGAACATCATGCTAGATGAAATAAACAAGATAGAGAAAGAGCAATATTGTACAATCTCATCAATATGTGGAATCTAAAATAAAAATCAGATATAGAGACAAAGAAAATAGGGTTCCCAGAGCAGGTTTGAAGGAAATGCAGGTAGGCAGGATAACCAAATCTAGAGATGTGCTGCACAGCACACAGCTTGGGAAGACGGCAGCAATCTGATCTATGAGTAGATTTCAGGTAAAGGCAAAACAAGGGTAATTTTGCTGTGAGATTGTGAGTGTCTTAATTTGCATCACTACACACATATTTACTATCTGCATGCATCCCATAGCATCATATTATGTACCTTAAATATTATCCATAAGGACTGGGAAGAAGACTCAGTAAAATGCTTTCTGCACAGGTTGAAGACCTGAGTTTGGACTCCTAGCTGCCATGTACAAGCCAGGTACAGTGCTGAATGTCTATAATTCCAGTGCAGAGGGTATGGAAACAGGCAGATCCCTGGAGTTCAGTCATCAGCCCAAAAGTTGAATGGATGAGTTTCAGGTTCAGTGAGGAATACTCTCCTGAAAATTGAGGAGGTCCATAAAGGTTTCCTAGTGAGATCTGAGCTTGCTTTACCCAACAGGGCTGCATTAAAGGATTGCTTGACCATGTACACGGTTACTAGGTGATTGGAAGGGTCTACACTTGGCTGAGCAAGGGGGGAGGTCTTTGCTCCACCCCTTGGCATTCATATAAATAGCCCTTTAGAAGAAACAGAAGGGTCTGGTGGATAATGATTCAGTTCCTCTCGAGGCTATCCATCTGTTTCTCTCCCCTCTATCCTTCTATCTAAATATTTCTCACTTCACCTTTCTCAAGAGTACCCTGGGGGTGGGGGGAGTGGGAACTGGTCTTGCACAGATGGTGCCAGGAACAGGGACCAGGGACCTAGCTAAAGGAAGGTAGCTGGCCCCTTGGGAAGTTTGGGCATGTCCAAATATGTTGAAAAATTAAAGCAGGAGTATTCTATTTTGGGGAGTGAAAAAAAAGGTGGCTGAATGCCAAGGTTAAAAAAGTGAGGCTGCAGCATATATCTCCCTCTACATAGGTTTCTTTCTTTTTCTCTCTCTCTTAATTTCTATCTATAAAAATTAAGGAAAAGAATATAAGGTAGAATATAGGAATATAGTGTAAAAATCTTAGGGTAAGAAGGAAAAAATGTAAGGTAGATTATAGAAATATAGTGTAAGAAAAAAACTTAGGATAAGATAAACAATAAGACAGAAGAACTATGTCCCTGGTTTTCCAACTATGGGACTATGAATTGGAGTCATGAAAAAATACTATAAGAAAAACAGGCAAAAAAAAAAAAGATTCCTGTGGAAGTTTTTGACCTATGGACAGCTTAAATCTGAGTCCTGAGCAGCAGAAAAAAAGATTTTTTCCTGAGGCAGATGCAGGTAAATAAAACTCTTCACTCCACTGACACTGTTACTGTATGAAAACATTATACCATCAGTGCAGCTGAAGTTTCTCTCTGGGTCCCGCCAAGTCCCTACAGTCCCACAGCCCACTTATAAAATAATTAATCAGAGGCTTATATTAATTAAAATTGCTCGGCCATTAGCTCAGGCTTATTATTGACTATTTCTTACACTTAAATTAACCCATAATTCTTTTTTATGTTTAGCCACATGGCTTGGTAGTTTTGTCTCAGTTCTGCCTTCACATCTTGCTTCCTCTGTGTCTGGCTGGCGACTCCTGACTCAGCCTTCCTGTTCCCAGAAGTCTCTTCTCTGTTTGTCTCGCCTATACTTCCTGCCTGGCTACTGGCCAATCAGCGATTTATTTATTAACCAATCAGAGCAACACATTCACAACATACAGAGCAATATCCACAGCATATCAGAATTAGTTTCCTCTTGGCCATTAAGCCAAGGTTAGGGAAGAGAAGTCTTGAAAAAACTTAGTAATCCCTCTCTAAAAAATGGGAAGCTTTTCAGGTCTTTCCTTCTCAGATATTTTTTTTTCTCTTCCTGTAAGCGCAAATTAGACTCACCTGGAAAGAGCATCTACCAGAATGGAAAATCACCTCTAATTGCACTAGAAAAAACAAAAAGCTTCTTGGAACATGGCAAATCCTCTCTGCTAGTCCTGTCTCCCCTTCAAGCCAACAATTAAAAAAAAATTAAAAAAAAAAAAACAGCTAGGGGCAGAGCTTTCACAGAGGCACGGAAGAAGCATGGCTGTTGAGGGACACTGTGTTGGGCCTGGCTGTGGGAGAAGAGCACGACGCTCTTACTGCAGGGCTTGAGCTTCAGCAGCTGAGGTATCAGGGACTCTGTATCTAGGGGAGGAGACATACCAGGGCAAGACAAAAATCTGTCTGGGAAGGAATCTCTCTGAAAAGGCTGAAAAGACTTTTATTTCAAGTGCTTTCATTCTCTTTCACTGACCCAGTGAGACAGAAGAGCAAGCCCTGAGGGGTTTTTGATTCTGGCACCAAAGTGCCTGTACAAGTGCACATGGGCGGATGGGTACAGTGCCATGTGAAAAGCTTAATCTTTATTCAAAAACCTCCTGTGATAAAAGAGCAAAAACTTGGTTTTGACTGTGTGAATGAAACCGGGAGAGTAAAGGCCACCATTGGCTGCAGCTGAGTTTTCTTTGGGACCCAGAAAGGCAACCTGGGAAATGAAGTTTGAAAGGCAGCTTGGGAAATGTAGTTTGTAAAATGCTGCATTTTCCCAAGTGCTGCTTGAAAGTTTAGCTTTACTTCCTGAAAACTAGAAACAGGTGATGCCTGTCAGGAGGCAATTAAGATGCTAATGATGCTTCTCAAGTCATTTTGAAACCCTTAAGAAAGCAAGGGGAAGTGGTCCATACACTGGGAAATTCCTTTAGGTATGGAAAAAACTTATGGGCAAATAAAAAAAAAATAAGAAACTTGGGTTGTGCTTGAGATACAAGAAAGAAACACTGGCATCGTTAAAAGAGCTCAAGGCAATCTTAAGATGCAGCTTTGAAAAATTAAGAAGGGGGAAAATTGTACCCTTAGTTACCAAATGAAACTTGCTTGCTACCCACAGGAGGTTCATATCAAAGCTGACCATGAACTCCAAACTTAAGAAATGAAGCAGTTTTGAGTTCACCTACAATTTTAACTCTGGTAACTCATGATTTGTGAACTCTCTGTCTTGTTGAAAGAAAATATAATAGTTTAGTTAAGAAAAATTTTCTAGATATTTGCTAAAGTTTGCTTTTGAATGTAAGATAGTTCTGTTAAGAGAGTCTTCTAGATAAGATTGTAAAACAGTTCTATAGAGTTTCCTTTTGAATATAAGTTTGTAAAAAGTGTAAATGTTGCATGTAAGTCTGTAAAAAGTGTAAATGTTGAATGTTAAATATAAATTGTTTTTATTGCTCCATCAATATTTGTCTAAACAAGTTAAGTAACATTGATTTTTAAAGAAATATGTTTTATCTTCAGATATATTCGAACACTTTTTCATAGCCCAAAATATCATTTTATGATCTCAATGGCCCCTGGAAAACTTAAGTGAAGTGTCATAATTAGGGGAGCTTTTCTGTCTTCTTCCTAGAAGTTTCCACTCCTTCTGTTTCTATTCGGAAAGGGGTAGGGCTCCCATAAAAGGTAGCCCTCCTATAATCAAGTAGGTTTGTACAGAAATTCTACTGCTACTTGAACAGCTAAAAGTGTCTCTATAATTAGCATTGGTTTCTATTTACTTGAGTGGATACTTTGAAGTGTTTTCAAATGACTGTTTTCTTCTGGGAATCAAAATAGTCTCTTGAAAATTTTATTGAACATGTGTTTGGAGAGAGTTTTGATCCAGGAAAAGGGCTTGGTGCAGCTGAGACTACTGTAATCTGTAGCTGGAGAATTTTCTCTCCAGGCCCCACCAAACCCTGGCAGTCCGACAGCCCACTTATAAAATAAACACACAGATGCTTATATTATTTAAACTGTTTGTCCTAATGGCTCAGGATTCTAGCTATCTAGTTCTTACATCTTAAATTAATCCATTTCTATAAATCTATACCTTGCCACGTGGCTTGTGGCTTACCAGCATCTTCACATGCTGCTTGTCATGGCGGCGGCTGGCAATGTCTCTCACCGCCTTCCTGTTCTCTCAGTTCTCCTCTCTGTTAGTCCCACCTATACTTCCTGCCTGGCTACTGGCCAATCAGTGTTTTATTTATTGACTGATCAGAGCAACACATTTGTCATACAGACCATCCCACAGCAGTAATCACCTTAGACCCATTCCAAAAAGGATACTCCATCTTTATTATCCTCTTCTCCTTTACTGGGAGGTGTGGTAGCTATGGAGATCGCTGTGGATGTTTGCTAGCTCAGTGGGAACTTGAGTCAGATCTGAGTTAGGCTCTGTACCCCCTCCTGCCAGAAGCTGGTAGTCAAAGATGGGCAACATTTTCTTGATAGCTTCCTGCCTAAGCCAGAGTATGCTTGATGGAAAGTGTATCACCATGATGGGTAAGGAAGATAATGAAGAAGGATGACCTAAGACAGGCACAACCTATCTGAGTGGCCTGGGCAGCCCTTTATTATATCTAGAAGGGGGAATTGTGGAGGCCCACAAAGGTTTCCTAGTGAGATCTGAGCTTGCTTTACCTAGCAGGGCTGCATTAGAGGATTTCCTGACCATGTACATGGTTACTGGGTGATTGGTGTAGATACTAGGTGTAGACCCTTCTACACTTGGCTGAGCTAGGGGGAGGTCTTTGCTCCACCCCTTGACATTCCTATAAATAGCCCTTTAGAAGAGACAGAAGGGGCTGGTAGATAATGATTCAGTTCCTCTCGAGGCTATCCTGTGTTTCTATCTGTTTCTCTCCCCTCTATCCTTCTATATAAATATTTCTAACTTAACCTTTCTCAAGAGTACCCTGGGGGGAAAAGTGGGAGTGGGTCTCCCACAGAAAACCAAGATGGAGAGTGACTGAAGAATATTCTTGACATCCACCTCTGATCTCCACACAGTTTCACCACATACATGCGGGCACATCTGTACATGCACACACATAAGAACACATACATACATCACATGTATACAGAAAATATACAATATAACTTATTTACAAAAACAAACAAAACACAAAACTAAAGAGAGGAGATGCTTGCTTCCATATGGGGCCTCATTTCAGAAGCTCCAAAATTGCCTTCCAAGATACACTATACTTAAAATCCCACTACACACCACACAGTCTTTTATTACATAACAGAATTTGGAAAACAAGGTTTAAAACATAAATCTTCCTAAGAGAGTTTACATTTTAATTAAATTTTTATTAAAGCAAAAATTGCTAGTTGCTGAGCTTTGCCTTGGAGATTCTACATCAAGAGGAAAGTTCTGCTCTAAGTTGTTGATGCCATATTGAAAGATGTGAAGGATGGAGGAAAAAGAGCCACATTGCCCTCTCTCCCTTCCTACCTTTGCTCATATTACTTAAAAGCAACTAAAAATGTAAATATTAACTATGAATAAAATAATTCAGTTTGATGGAATCTTAAAACAACAGAAAAGTATATGAAGTCAAATTAAATTCAATTATTTTCCTTACAAGTTAATCTCTATTTGTTTAGATCCCTCCACAGAGACCACTGTTAAGGAAGTTTTGAATACATTCATAGGAACACTCTCAGAGTATCTACATAGATATTCATCTCTAGTAGAGTACCCAGTGTGCTGTGTTGGCTAAAACTTATTCTCAGTCTGACTGGATCAAATATCACTAGGAACAAAACCTCTGAGCAGGCCTGAGAGGCAGTATAATCTAGATTGAGTTAGTTGCCATGGTATGACCCAACCTAACTCTGGAAGATACCATGTTATGTGCTGGAGGCCTGAATCGAATGAAAAAGAGAAAGTAAGCTGAATACTCTCATGCATTGCTCACTGCTTCCTGTTGCAGATGCAATTGGATCAGCCACTTCAAGTTCCTGTCACTGTGCCTTCCTCAACCATGATGGACTGTACAGTCAACCAGGAACCCAAATAAACACTTGTTGTTGTTTTTCTAAGTTAATTTTGACAGGTGTTTTGACATAGTTACAAAAAGTTAACTACTATGCATACATATCACGTGAATACTATGAATATGTATGTGCATAGTTCTCAGTTACACTAATGGGTGTAGATATTTGAGGGCCCACAGAGGTTTCCTAGTGAGATCTGAGTTTGCTTTACCCAGCAGGGCTGCATTAGGGGATGGCTTGACCATGTGCATGGTTACCAGGTGTTTGAAAAGGTCTGCACTTGGCTGTGTTAGGGGGAGATCTCTTGCCCCACTCCTTGGCATTCCTATAAAAAGCCCCTTTGAAGAGACAGAAAGGGCTGGTGGATATTGACCCAGGTCCTCCAGAGGATATCCTGTGTTTCTGTCTGTCTTTTCCACATTATCTTTCTATCTAAATATTTCTTATCCCTCTCTAATCACTAGTACCCTAGGAAAGAGTGGGAGCCGACCTCCCACAAATGGTGTCTTAATTCTCTTGTCAGTGTTCATCAAAACCATTCCTTGTCTGCAGATGCACAACTTCCTCCTTTCCTTTCAGGGATGACTTCTCCATCTTGCTACCATGAATCTTTTGGACAGATTGTTTATTTGGGAAGGTAGTGACATGTACTCTAGATTGTTTAGTAGTATTCTTGCCCTGTACTGACAACATTCAGTGAATATCTCTGTGACAACCCAAATATTTCCAGATGTTACCAAATGTCCCTTGGAGTCCAGAATACCTCTTGGTTGAGAAACAGTTTTAGAGGGATTCTATTATAAAACTATGTACTCCCCTTTAAAAATTCATATTTAGGTTGTTATTAATTTTAGAAATCACAAAACAGTTCATTGTGATCATTTTAAATTCATGTATTGAGTTAGTGAGAAGCCTATTAATGAGATAATTTCTAGATTAATTCTTGTGTCAAAGGGTTATACATTTTGTGTATGAGCAAGTATTGGCACATTGTTCTTCTTTTATGTGAAATTTTCACTTTGCTTAAGCTGTGCTATGTTAGAATTCACTTCTGATCCTGGGTTGGAGGAGACAAGCAGATTCCCAGTAAGTGTTCAGGTTACATATTCAAAACTGAAGATGATAGCAACACAGCCATCAATTGCCTTGACTGAATCTCTCAAGGAAGAGGAGGTAGCATGTCAAAAACTACTCCAAGGCAAAAGAAAAAAGAGAGAGGGAAAAGCAATGAAGAAGTGGGAGGTGATAAGAACACAAGCATTAACTACATATCCTCCAGGTGCGGGGATGTGCACTTTACACGTGTTAGCTCCAGTGTAATAGGAATTATCACTGTAGCCTCTGCAGGCATTGGCTGAAGTCTCTGGGCAGGAAACCAAACCAGGTGAGCAGGCTTATTTAAAACCTGCACTCTGCCAACATCAGTGCAGGTGCTGCTTCCCTTGTGCAGAGCAAGTACTGCCTCTTGAGCAGCCCAAAGACAGTCTCTGTTTCATAACTGGCATATATCAACCAAATAGGCCATTCTGCCAGCCCCACACAGAGTTCTACAATAGATGCCTAAAATACACTTCAAGCCTAGAGTTTCTAACTATGGACTAGAAGGTTGGATTGACCCATAGATGTGGCCCACTTGGTTTCTAAGTCTTATCAAAATAGTGAACCAATATTCAAAAAATTCTAGACAAAATTTTTTAAATCTTTTTTTTCACTTTTCTTTTTTTCCCCTTTATTATAATACAAGGACTCCCACCAGAGCTCAGACTGGTGACAGGTGACAGTGGAACTTACTATGTAACACCTGCTGGCCTTGAACTCATGACAATCCTCCTGTCTCAGCCTCTTAGGAGTCAAGATTACAGGCATAAAAGGCATCATGTATAAACACTTGAGTTCTGGTTTCTAATTTAAAAAGAAGGTGGATAGAGAGATGGATCAGTGGTTAAGAGTTCTTATTGCTCTTGCAGAGGACCTGGTTTTAGTTCCTAGCACCCACATGGCAGCTCACAACAATCCAGTCAACCATTGGTAACTTAGTTCCAGGGTATCTGTCACTCTCTTCTGGCCTCTGTTGGCATAGACACACATGTGGTATGGCAGGGTCCTGTGCTATTGTTCCCTTTGGGGGAGGGGGACAACTAGGCACAGAGTCAAGACACAGACTCTGGGAGAATGTCAAAACAGCAAGCTCAGTTTATTCAGGAAGAGGCAAGCCTTATATACCCTCTACCCAACCCTGGCGGGAGACCTGATGAATATGCATCTGCTGGTGTGACATGGCTGCCTCTCATTGGTCCAGGTCATCTCCAGATCATGTTTCAGCTGCTGTTGCTAGGGCCCTTAGGCAGACCCAGGTTGGCTCTCAGAAAGTATCTTTTTTACTGGTTTGGGCCAGCTGGCCCTTAAGCCTGTTAGGGATTAGTCATCCCACAACACGGTAGATATACTTACATGCAAGCATATGCATAAAATACAAAGAAATACAACTCTATAAAAATGAAGATCTCCAACATTGGGCCTGCATTCACTCACCCTGCAGAAGCTGACATGAGTTTAGTCTAGTGGATGCCCCTTAGGACAGGCATGCACTGTTCATTTTTATCCTGTTCCTTCTTGTGCCGTTGATGATATATATGCATTGGCTCTGAGGACAATGTGAACATCCTGAAATCATGGCTAGTTCCCTCGAAAACAATGAAGATAAGTCTAATTCAGTAGCTCCTGCAATACTTCAGAATCACCTGACCATATTTTTAAAGGATAAGTCTTTAAATCTCACCTCTTCACCTTCATTGATTCCAGGGAGGTCCTAGGCATAAGTAGGTTTTTAATGCTCCCGGATGTCACTAATACAGAAGGTTGGTATCTATATCTAAGCCCCTGCTCCTACCATTCATTACAGGAGCATTTCAGTTTTAGACTCATTGCCTAAGGCCAACAACTTTTTACCACCCACTTATAAAACACATAGACTGAGTCTCTTTCATTTGAGGAAAGTGCATGTTCAAAGCTAAGCTTACTGCTTGGCATAACACTCTTGAAAAATCTTTGAAAGTTAGCGATTCACCTGAGGTCTGAGCTCATTACCTCTGTGTCTTCATAAGTTAACCAATTAACCCAATCTGTCCTATCTTTACCATCACACCTATTTCTGTTTGCTGTGTCTGTTGCTCTTTCCGATCAGTTTGCACATGAATGAATTGGACTCTGAGACCTCAACTGACATGCTGAAGATTATCTTTCCGATAAGAGGCAAACTGGGAATCCTCTCCTACGTTTCTTGTTGCAGAAGTCTCACTCTCTCTTCCCCATAGCAATTTGTACTTCAGCACCATTCCCTGTCTTACTTTTGGAAGTGTTCAACTGGAGACAAAGCCTTTTATTTCACAATGAGAAAGAGCTTGAGGGAAATTGCCCCTTGAGGGGTAAAGTAATGAAACAAAGCTATGCTGATGTGTGACTAATTTCATGTCACTGTGTTGGGATCAAATATTATATCATTAACTTTGTGTAGTTATTGGAGGTTCAAATGCTTACTGGAAGACTATGGAGAACAGAGAAATAGAAGACATTTTAAGTCATCAGAGACTTACCACTCTTGAAAAGCACTCAATATTTTAATGTAGGTTTTTTAATACTTCTTTTTCTTACCCACTTATCTCAAAATCAAAATCATATGCTAGGTACAATTTTCTCTCTAAAATCATTGTGTAATATTATGTACTGTTTTACCCATTCATTGAAAATGCTTAGAAATATTTCAAATGGCTGCAAACTATCTTAGCATCAACTGCTACAATTTATTTGAGCAGTACTGCTCATGATGCTAGAGATGGATTAAGAAAGATGTGAGGGCATTTTTACAAATGGACAAGGGAATGCAAGTGCTCCTATCCCCACTCTGTGTCAATATCCATAGAGCTGGGTGCTTTCCCAAGAACCGCAGCTGTGGCTACTCTTTGCTCATGGCTGACTATTTGATTTGGATTTGAAATGAGTCTTTGGAGAGCCTGGCTTATGCAAGTCTTTCAAGGGGGAGAAATGAACTTAGAATAGAGGAAAAAGAGGCAGCAGGAAGAAACAGTCAACAAGAGATTTTATGAAGTTGGGAATGCAAACAAATAAAGGGAAGTCAATTCCCTTTTATGGTAGACAACTGTGGATCCAGAGGATGAATATGTTTTTCAGAATATGTAATGTCCTATATCATGCTCTTTAATTAATTAGAGATTTTTACACTATAGCATTTAAGCATTATTCATTTGACAGATACAGTGTGCCAAGCAAAGCATTAGGATATAATGATGGACAAGACAGACATACAACTCACTTTCTGGTGTTTGGAAAGTTAAAAACTAATAATTTATACCCCCCCTTTCTCATTTATAAAATAGAGGAATCTACACAATCCTGTTTAGCAATGAAACATTATGTTTTCATTTTGTTCATCCATTTCAGAAATACTTAATAAATGCCTACTCTGTTGGATGTTCTCTGCTAGTAGTTGCTGATTCTATGCTACATTACTATCAAGAACACAGAACAATGAGTGTAGTTAACAGAAATATTATTTACAATGAATTGCAATGGCTTACTATTATGAAATATGCCCAGGGCAATCAGAGTCACACAGAGGAATTATTCCGAAAGAGAATGGGAAGTCTTGGAAAGTGTGACAGGAAAGGAAACAGTGATGGGTCACAATACATGAGCCAAAGCTTGCAGTCAGAGAATCTGGAAGTGGATTATGGGGTATAGCGACTGAACTTGTGAGATAGCATGATGTATTCATACTATACACGATATTTATTCGATATTTATCCATTCCACAGGCATTTGTTCCATGTCATGCATGCTCAGCATTGGACTCAATGAGGATCAACAGAAATGCAGATATTTAATTTCAAGGGGCTAAAACCTATTGATTGACCCATGTAATAGACAAATAATTACTCATGAACATGTTGGTACAAGCAGTCACAGACTATGAAAGAAAATTCTTAAAATCATCTGTGTTAGTGATATTATTATCACAACAACAAATGTCTGAGATAATCATCAGCTTGTGAGAATGTATTTAATTGTCTCATAGTTTTGGGGGTTTTGGTCTGTGATTAAGTGGCCACATTGCTTTGGGCAAGGAAGCGCATTATTGCAAGAGCACATGTCTTTTTGACCAGGAATCAAAAGTGAGGGAAAAGAGTGGGGTCCCACAGTCTCACCAAGAGTGGGATCCTAAAGACCCAAAGATCTATATTCTTCATAATGTCTCCACCATTTCCCAGTAGGACTACAGGCTAGAACCAAGATTGTAGCCCATGGACCATTAGGGTACATTTAAAATCAAACTGTAGAATCACTCCAATTTCTTCTCAGAGGAAGACAACATTGGGTCTACGTACAAATATCCGAAAAAGGAGATTAGGAAAGGATTGTTGTTATTTCTAATGTCATATTGCTAAGCACAGAGGTTAGTTTAAAGGCCTCACACTGAGGCTGAGTGAGAAGCCTGGATTGAGAAAAACAACAACAACAACAACAAACAGGCTTGTGGTTCATTATACACTGAGACCAAAACTTACCAAGAACTTTTATCACACTGAACATTACTAATTCACTAATGTCTTATTCTTTGTGTCCTGGACCTGGATCCATATGTTTTTACTGTTTCCATTCAAAGTAGATCTCTGTAATATTCTACTAGTCATTTCCTTTTTTAAGACTGTTCTTTTCTGTTCTCATGGTTACCAAAATACTTGTAACATACACTGATACATGGTAATTAGTCTCAGAGGTACATATATTCCAGTGTAGTAGGCTGACAACACTACCCCTAGATTCAGGTCATAATTGATTGGTTTAAGTAAGTTCACAGTTTTTTTTCTTTAAGTAATTTTATTCTCTGATCATTTTTCCTCACTTACAATTGCAAAAGATACATGATAACCATATTATTAGTGACATATAGTAAAGATAGTATCATATTTATTGCTATCAATTACTTTGGGGCATTGTATGAATTATACCTGGAATAATTACTAGTACCTTGTGAACAGGAATGTTCCAGAAAACAAACCTGACTTTCACTCCACATTGTATATTGAAAGGCTAGCCTAAATGAGTATAGACCTTCTCTACTAACAAGTTAAAAAAAAAGTACCAGGTGATCATTGGACCTAGATGTTGGGACAGTAAATACAAATGTCACAGGTATGGTCTAACCTCTCTTTCCCAGAAGAGCTTTTCAGAATTATGGAATATTAATTGAAGATGTGTTACATTTATTTATGCTGTGGAACATTTGTGTAATGATGCAATGATGTGTTGCATTTGTTTAACTCTGAAACTGTGTTACTTTGCCTGTCTAAAACACCTGATTCATCTAAGAAAGAGCTGAACGGCCAATAGGTAGGCAGGAGAAAGGGTAGGTGGGGTTGGCAGGCAGAGAAAATAAATAGGAGGAGAAATCTGGGAAGATAAAGGAGCCAGAGAAAGAGAATGAGAGAGGACACCAGTGGCCAGCTACCCAGCTACACAGCAAGACACTGATCAAGAAGTAAAGAAAGGTGTATAGAATAGAGAAAGACAAAAGCCCAGAAGCAAAAGGTAGATGGGAAATTTTAAGTTAAGAAAAGCTGGCTAGAAATAAGGCAAGTGAAGGCCAAACAAACAGTAAAAAATAACCAATAAAATTTTGGTGGACCAACATGAGGCTTAAATTTCCATAGGGCCTAAGAAAGCTTAAAAAAGTGGACATTGCTTCTTTAAGAGCCCTTGAGCAGCAGGTACATTAAGTGAAAAAAAAAAAAAAAGCTAAGTAAAAAACATAGCCCAAGCATAGGCATTCTAGAGCTCTGGGAGGTTGAATGCAGTTCCTGTTCAAAGGAACCTCTGACTAGGCTGCTAGCTTTAGGCTTGGCTCTCAAGAACTGAGAAGTGAACAGAGCCAGTCAATGGAGTGGTGCAGAGGACCCAGCTATAGTTTAGCAATTTAAAGTTTGCTCACATGGTCAAAAAGGACTAGAAATACACAGTAGAAAAGGTCCATACAGAAAAAACTCTAAACACGTTCCAGTGTGTAGACTTAAGAAAGAACAACAAAAAAAGGATATAAGCAGTCATGGAAAGAGATAAATAGTTTAAAAATAATAAAGTCTTTAAAGAGAGAAGAAAATAATATAAAAGAAAAAGGCCATGTAATGGATGAAAAATACACAGGGAGTCTGACTCTTATATAATATTGTGTTGATTTTGAACTTTTTGATTGCTGATAAGCAAATGACAGCTGGTAAAAGATATGGAATTGACAGAGGGACTGATGAAACAAACCAGTCTAGATACATTAAGAATGCCTTAACTTTAAAAAGAAAATAAAAGATTGCATTATTTTGGAGAAGAGGCTTTGCTTTTATTTCCACAGGAAATGAGAGGCTGTGGATTCCTTCAGGATTAATATGGATCAAGTTTGATCAGGGAAGACCTTCTGAATCTTGACAAGTCATATATATCAACAAAGGTTACCACTGATCATCCCAGGACTTGTCCATTACCTCAATTTTCTCAGGGACCCTTAAAGATAAATTCACCCACAGAGAACAGGAAACACTCTGGAGAACACAACACCTACATTCCCAATAGATGGGGTGGGGTGGTCTTTGGTTACTTGGGAGATTATGAATATTTGTTATTGTTTAGGGAATACAGGAAGATAGGATAAAAAAAATAACTATTAATCTCAGAAATTTTACATTGGCATGCATTTTGGTATTTGGTACAAATTTAAAGTGATTTTTATTACACTGTTTCTACTCTTGTTTGAGGTATTGTGCTAATTCAGATAATTTAAAAATGCAATGAATAACTAAAAATTGAGGCTAGTAGTTAATCTATAATAATCAAACTTGTAGTCACATTAGGTATGTTTTCAAGGAGAAACATGTATATTTTAGACAGATGATTTTCAAACACTTCAAAGACCCACAGAATATGGCATTTAAGATGTTTAATAGCCTAAATGACAATTTGATACATCTGCTCCTGGCGGCACTAATTTACTTCATAAAAGGATGGTGGCCATCGAAGAAACTCCATGTGGAGCTTGCTTTCAGTGTGACAAGGGTAGCCATTTGGAGAAGAAACTGCTTTTGCCTTGATTGCTGACAGTGTGCTGTGCAGAATAGACATATAGGACCCAGAGGAAAGTGACTTCTATGCTTTGCCAAAACAAGGCTATATGGTCCTTCAAGGTTCCTGCTTCACAGAAGAGTCTGGCAGACATTCTGCAGGACACAGAGGAAAGTGACTAAAGAACCTTTCCAATATAAGGCAGACAGTCCTTCAAATTTCCTGCTTCACTGAAAAGTCCGCCAGATACTCTAGGCAAGTAGGCTGAAGATGAATACTCCAATGTGATGGAAGAACTTTGGGTGACTGTCCAGGTAGCCAGATGTCTCTGTTATTAGGTAATATTACATCCTTTTGAGGTCTTTAATGGAGTTAAAGACCGAATAATTAGAGTTAAAGTTTTCCTTAGTTATGATAGAAAGTAAATTAAGTATAAAAGTTTGGAATTACTAAGATAGATAGATAATGGTGTATTTTCTCTGAATTTGTTAAATACAAATGGACTAAATATTGTAAATGTAATTCTTAGTTGATAATTGTTTTTGTTGTATGTAGTTTCATCATGTTAAGGTTAAAACATTTCATTTTTATTTAGGCAAAAACAGGGAAATGTTGTGGAATATTAGTTGAAAACTTGTTATATTTGTTTATGCTATGGAGCATTTGTTTAATAATGCAAAGGTGTGTTGCATTCTTTTATTCTTTTATATTGCATTTGTTTAACTCTGTGAAACTGTTTTACTTTGCCTGTCTAAAACATCTGATGGTCTAATAAAGAATTAAATTGCCAATTGCTAGGCAGGAGAAATGATAGGCAGGGTTGGCAGGCACAGAGAATAAATAGGATTAGAAATCTGGAAAGATCAAGGATCCAGAGAAGGAGAGAGTCACCCAGCTACACAGTGAGCCACTGAGTAAGAAGTAAATAAAGGTATATAGAATAGCAAAAGATAAAATTCCAGAGGCAAAAGGTAGATGGGGTCATTGAAGCTAAGAAAAGGCAGCAAGAAACAAGCCAAGCTAAGGCCAGGTATTCATAAGAAAGAATAAGTCTCTGTGTGTGATTATTTGGGAGCTGGGTGGCAGACCCCACAAAGAGTAAAGAGTAAAAAAAAAAACAACCAAAAACAGAGAATCTCTTAAGCCTGTAACACCACTGTCAGCTAAGGATGTTGGCATTTCTCTGTGGTCTGGCTCAGGCTAGTTCATACTGAATCCCAAGCTTAAATAGGTAGTAATAAAATTTGTTCCTCTTCACTTATTTAATCCAAAACTTATTTAACCCAAAGTAGCATTAGCCCACCCTAGTATTTTTAAAGAAAAATAAAACACAAGGAATTCATTCTGGTCATCCAAACAATAATAACTTATGTAGAACATGCAAACTTGTCACCAAGAGAGACACTTGTCTTAGGCTTTTGGGATTCTCTGAATGGGAAACTTCACAAGAAATCAATATTTATGAAGCCTGACTAAAGAAAATAGTTTCTCTAAGGGAGGTAGAGTACATAAGAGAGCATGTTCCTTGTCACCATAGACAGGATCAGAAACAGGACAGATATCATAGCCACGCCATCTTCCTACCCTCTAAGAAGTTGTATGATTCACAGTATATGGTTCACTGTTATTGGTAGTCAATCTATTGCGTAACAGCCCCCTAGGACTTCTTGCTTCTGTGTACCTATAACTTGTTATCCTTTGATCAGCCCGCCCCAATCATTCCTTCCTCCTGCTGTTCCCTAGGCTGTCATAAGTATTCTATTCTTAACATCCATAGAATTAACTCTTATGGATGCTAGAAATTAGTGAGATCACTCAAGGCTTGGTATCATATTTGTAATGTGGTCTTGTGATTTTGCTCAAAAGGAGAAGTCAAATTGTTAATTCATGAGTGAATGAAAAGTTTAAGTGTATAGTGAGGAGATATATTAACCCGTATAATGAAAACAACAAACAAAACCAGGTATGGTGGTCACACTTGTAATCCTAACACTAGGAAGATCCAGAGAGTTGGAGATCCCTGTAGCTTGATGGCCAGCCAGTCTGACCTATTCATCAAATTCCAGTGAGAGACTAACTCAAAAACCAAGGTGGATGGTATCTAAGGAACGACACCTAAAGTCATCTTCTGGCCTCCAATTGTAAACACACACACACACACACACACACACACACACACACACTTTCTGGAACATATGTGTTTGGCTTCAGACACTCAGGAATATACTTACAAAAGAAAAGTAAGTCTCGTTGTATGCTACATACTTCTATGGTCATAAAGTTCATACAAAGAGAAGCTTTGACTTAAACCCAGGCCATCTGACTCCAGCACGTGTACTAGAATGTGTAGTGATACTGTGGTTTCCAGAAAAGCATGCACAAAAACAAACAAAGTATGGAGCTCTCTAGTGGTACTTGTTTCCTATAGGAACTGAAGTTTTGATTCAGCATGGGTTGTTTTTTTGAGTGTCAATTTTGTCACCTCTATTCATCTTACTAATAAAAGTTCTAGGCAGAGAAATTAGGGAGGAAAAGAAAGACATTCACATTAAAAAGAAAATGCAGCAAAAATATCTATCATGACATGATTTTATATTTAGGAAACCTAAAAACTCCACCAAAAATTCTGTTAGTAAAGTTAAGAACACATATCCAACATACAAAAATCAGTTGTACTTCACTTATGCACACTAACAATGAAACACCTGAAAAAAAATGGAAAACAATTCCATTTGCTATACTATACAGAAAAACAGAGTGTCTAGATCCCTTTAACTAAATAAGTCAAGACTTGTCAGGGGTGGAGAGATGACCCAGTCCTTAAGAGTTCTTGCTGTTTTCCAGAGAACCCAGGAGGCTAAGATCCCAGCATCCGTCTCAGGCAGTTCATATTTGCTTGTATCTCCAGCTTCAAGGAATCTGGACTCTTCTTCTGGCCTCCCTGGATACTCATACACATGTGCACACACACACACACACACACACACACACACACACACATACACACAAAGACACCCATACATACATATAAATAAAAATAAATCAGAGAAAAAGTTATAAATTACAGAAAAGTACAAAATATCAATGAAAAACAATTTTGAATGCACAAATGAAAAGATATCCATTCTATGTTCATAATTTAAAAGACCAAGCCTTCAAATCTTTACCAAGTGGTGACAGAATATATAAGAAATGATTTCCTCTCTAGTTTGCTATGTATTTCCAGCATGTTCTATGAGACTTCCTTGGAAAGCCTTCAGTAAATATCTTCTTGCTGCAGATACAAATCAATGACAGATCAAAGTAATGTTTCTACCAAAGTCCCTTTGCCAAATCAATAAGTTCACTGGGGCAACTTAGGGTGTATAGATGACAGCTTATTTCCATGAGCATGGAGAATCCCAAGATAGCTGCATTACTGAAATGCCTATCTAGAATGCGTGGAGACTCACTGAAGACACATTCTTGTAGTTCTCTGTATGACTCACAAGCAGTTGGACAGGTCTGGGAATCTTGCAAAGCAGCTCACCTCGCTGGAGAACGTATTATTCCCTAGCAGTTATTTACTGCTTACATAGCTTTGAAGAGGGAACTAGTAAACTTTGCTAGTTTCAGAAACTTCCTGAGACTTCTAAGATAATTACTTCCTGAGTATCAGAAAACTCACTCCACTGTCCTGCAAAGAACATTCTAACTGTAAGGAAAACTGCACAAGACACTGTTAGGAAGTGATTGCAATGTTTCAGCCTACCTAATACTATGTAGTTCTTTTGATACCTGTTCATTTGTAAACCCAACCCTTCCAGTTTCCATTAGCTTACTCTTCCAATGAATTATGTTTCACTAATGTCATCTAGAGTAAGTGTCCATTGCTTTCAACACAAAATCCTGATGATACCCACATTGATAATCACTTTGCTTTATAATCACCAGAAAATATTTTCTTTTAACTTAATGCAAGGAAGCAATTTTAGCATCCAGATAAAGTTAAAAGTAAAAGTTAAATTCTATAACATCATCTTGCCTACAAAAACACCAATGCATATAATATATCAATTCTAAGCTTTAAAATATGTTTTTAATGTCATAAATTTTAAGCTCTAGTCAGAATTAAGAATTAATATTCTCATATGACCACAGACAGGTGGACTCCGGGGATTAAATGTCACTTTCCAAATTGAAGCTGAAGACTGCAGTGTGCTGTAGAATCCTTAATTATCTGATGCTCCCGAATTACTCACCTTCTTAGATACACAGACTTGCTTTTGTCTTTTTTGTTTCTTACTCCTGCTGTTACCCTCACTATTCAAGATCTTTTGTTGAGAAGAATGTCTCTACCATTCTGAAGATGAGAGCCTGATTTTCCAACGTCTTTGTAATTCAAGTCTTTCTGAAAGGGTCCATTGGATTTCTAATAACTCTCACGAAGGCAGAAGCAGACCAAAGACCCCAAATGTCAATTTCCTACAGTGTTTTACATAATGACCTTCCCCAGGATAGACATATGGATTGTTAAAGCACGTTTAACTCACTGAGGAAAACATTCTCCCTTAGAATCCTTTCCAAGAAGATCGTGGCATAACTGAGTTTGAGTTCTGTCCTTGGGAAAGACTTGGTTCTTCCTGTCCCTGTTTACTTCCTAGAGGGGTAACCAAAATTGCATGTTTACTTGTACATATATTTCTTCAAAAGAATGCAAACAAACCTACCACCCGTCCATAGAAGGGTATTTGGGTTTGGTCATGTGAGAGCGCAGGGGTAGGAGTGAATGGGTGGGTGGGAGGACTGTGGTTGCTTAACCCTGGTCGGTCCCTTAGCATTGGGCCTCCCATTCTAGCTAACCTGGAGAGGATGAAGAGGGAGCTGTTGCCAGGCTGCCTGCCACAGAGGCTGCCGCAGGATGACACAGCACTTTCAGGACTCCAGAGAAAGGAAGAGTGGAAGTGTGCTTCCTCTTAGAGTAGAGGTGACAGGCTTGAATTACCACTTTAAAACATTCTCTAGTAGCAGAGAGAAAACCCCTCCTCCCGGGCTTCTTTTCCTCAGGCTTTCCTGTGCTTCTACGAAATGTCTCTTTTAACCCTTGTATAAGGGGACTACATATTGAACTTCAGAGGTCACAGGGTGGCTGCTGCCTGTCTATACTTACCCTCCTTTTCCCTTAGCATGCTGTGACTCTCCTGAGCAGACCATTCCTGTCCTGCCTGGTTTCACCATGTTCTTCCTTAGGCACATTCTGGATTCTTTCACTTAATCATGTTGCACTGCAACTTTTTCTCATCATTAAAGGAAAACCAACTTTGCACCCTCTTTTGTATGTGTAATTTTCTTATAAATTCTGTTTAGACTTCTGTTGGTCCTTACTTTGTGTCACATAATCTAAGCACTGGATAAAGTCCACAATTATAATGAGGTCACACATGGTTTCTGTCTTCAGAGTTCACAGTCTAGTATAGCAACAAAAAAATAATTACATTGCACAGGACAAGTGGCGGGGGTGAACATGAGAGCCATGGGAATAACAGAAGGGGCTCTGAGCTTCCATTTCTGGATTGGAATGTCTTCCTGTATAAAGGAAAAAATGAAATGAGCAAGAAGAGGTCAATTAGGTGAGTCAGGTGGCATAATAAACCAAGAAAACAAGCTTCATACTTTCCATTTTTTTTGTCAGTTGTGGAACTTATTCATCTATATTGTGAAATGTTAGGATCATAGGAGACGATAAAAACAAATAAAAAAAGCAATTATCTTGGGTCGTACCATCCAAATATCATAAACCATTATAATCGTGGTACTTTTTTTTTTCTAATGATGGGTATGCATTTGAATGGATGGCCTGACAATAATCTAAAGATGAGCTAGACTGTAAATGTCCCAGAATATTTGCTGCATATACAGTTTTCAATTTTGTGCTTTTTTAAACTTATAATTGTACCATAGGCTTTGTTTCACTCCATTAAAGCTTTCAAAAACATTTTCATGGCTCATTTGGTTTTTCTACATGAGTCCCTTCTGGTTTCTCTCACGCCTATGGTCACCCAATAATCTGTCTTGTTCATGCCTCCAAACCAGAATTGCCTTCTTAACACTCTCTTGGAAAGGGGTGA
>CABHPR010140140.1:9235-43679 GCA_902168415.1 Peromyscus melanophrys | reverse complement strand
GAGAAGAGAAGAGAAGAGAAGAGAAGAGAAGAGAAGAGAAGAGAAGAAAAGCAGAGGTGTGCGCACCTCATGGCGGGGAAGAAAGAGAGCAGAAGAGAGATGAAGGGGAGGGGTTTTTCCCTAAAATGAAGTTTTTATATCAGGACACAGGGCAGCACCAAGGGGTGGAATTTCAAGGGGAAGGTCAGAATATTAATTCTCAGCAATTACTTCTATGCACAGTTTCACTTTTTTTGGTTTCACTTGGTCAAGAAGCATATGAAAATATTAAATGTAAGTTGTAATGAATAACTCACAGGTTTAAAACTACTTGCTAGAGATTGTGGTGAGACCACATACTGTCTCCTTCTGTCTCACCCAGGTGTGCATCATTTCTTTATCCCAAGTATCTACAGCATGTATACATACGGCCTATTCTTAGTTACTTGGTAGATTTCTGAGTTATAAAAACAACTGTCCTAGTAGCATAATGCTTGTGTTTAAGAAGGTTTTATTTACTTAGTACTGGACACAAAATGAAAGAATACTGACGCTGGCATTTATATATGTCAAAGAGAAGCTTCAAGTGTTTCATTAAATGAATACATTCGGCATATTATAATAAAATATTGACACATGCGGAAAGAGGAGAGAGATCATATTACCATAACTTTTATTATTATTATTATTTCATTAACATTTTATTTTCATTTTACATACCAACCCCAGTTCTCCCTCCCTCTCCTTCTCTAATTTCCCCACCTCCCCCCATCCCACCCTCCATCCACTCCTCATGGGGGGTAAGGCCCCCCTTGGGTAGTCAACAAAATCTTTCATACCAAGTTGAGGCAGGGCCTAGCCCTTCCTACCTGCATCAAAGCTGAGCAAGGTATCCTATCACAGGAAATGGGCTCCAAAAAGCTAGTTCATGCATCTGGGATAAGTCCTGGTCCCACTGCCAGGGGCCCCACAACAGAGTAAGCCATACAACTGTCGTCCACATTCAGAGGGCCTAGTTTGATCCCATGCAGGTTTCCCAGTGATTAGTCCAGAGTCCATAAGCTCCTACTAGCTTGGGTCAGCTGTCTCTGTGGTTTTCCCCATTATGATCTTGACCTCCCTTGCTCATATGATCCCTCCTCCCTCTCTTCAACTGATCTCCAGGAGCTCAGCCCAGTGCTTGGCTGTGGATCACTGCATCTTCTTCCATCAGTTACTGGATGTAGGTTCTATGATAACAATTAGGGTAGTCACTAATCTGATTATAGGGGAAGGCCAGTTCAGGCACCCTCTTCACGGTTGCTAGGTCATCCTTGTGGATTCCTGGGAATTTCCCTACCACTAGATTTCTCCTTTACCCATAATGGCTCCCTCTATCAAGATATCTCTTTCGTTGCTCTCCCTCCCTGTCCATCCCCCAACTTGGCCAGGCCATCTCAATCTCTCATGTTCTCCTCCTCCATCGCATTCCTTCTATCCCACCACTTCCAGAAGCTCTTAACTATTTCCCCTTCAAGGGGCCCTCCATGTATGTTCCTCTTAGGGTCCTCCTTTTTACCTAGCTTCACTGGGGTTGTGGATTGTAGCCTGGTTGTCCTTTGCTTTACATCTAATATCCACTTATGAGTGAGTACATACTGTGTTTGTCTTTCTGGGTCTGGGTTACCTCACTCAGGATGATTTTTCTAGTTCCATCCATTTGCAATCAAATTCTATTATGTCATTGTCTTTTACTGTTGAGTAATACTCCATTGTGTATATGTACCACATTTTCTTTATCCATTCTTCAGTTTTGAGGGGCATCTAGGTTGTTTCCAGGTTCTGGCTATTATGAATAATGCTGCTATGAACATAGTTGAGCAAGTGTCCTTATTTACCATAACTTTTTTTTTTACCAAAGTATTTCATTAAAACACTTCTCTTTTATTCCATTATTGCTACCAATGTTTCATCAATAATTAAACTATTAAGCTTTTCATAGGCACGTATATGCATTAGAGTAAACACAACATGTGTATGATTTAGTCCTACCATTGGCTATAGGGATCAACTGGGAATCTTGAAAGGTGTTTCTTACAGAGAAATCACAGTCTAAGCTAATAAATTTGCTGGGATACACATAGTTTTTTTTTTTTTTGCATCTAGTAGAAGATCTCCTTCTTCTGAAGCATATCTTTCTGGAAAGATATGAAAATAAGGTTTCCATAGTCATTGCCTGAGATCTAGTCCTTGAAGGAAAAAATGACAGTGAACCAAATATGGACACAGATCAGTTCTTAATGCTGTTTTCTAAGATGAGGAATTCAAGCCTTTTTGATTTTAATGCATACTGGCTATTGAACAATATGTCTTTCTGTTTATTTTTTAATCAAATTTAGATTAACATGTAAGTTGCTTCCAACCTATAGAGGGATCATTCACACTGGGAGAACAATGATGGCAGTGCATATTCAGTCAGAACAAATCATGCTCACACCAGATTCCAGCAAATTCTAAAGGATGTTCTGAAACCAGCTAAGGAAGTACAGTATGAATTTAGACTGATGGTAGACACCAGGGAAAGGAATTTCCTCCAGGGAGCATCCTGGGGATAAAAGGTCAATGTGTACGATATGAGAGTGTAAAGGAGAACAGAGAATCAGCCCATGGATTCAAATAGAGCTCTACATGGATTTTAGGCAAGTAATGACAATGTTACAGGTCTTTATTCCAGATAGTTTCGGTTGCGATGATAATGAGATGATAATGAGAAATAGTATAATATTGGCTCCAAATTATTTCTCCAAGTTTTCTTTTTTTTTACTTTTATCAATTCTTTGTGGATTTCGCATCATTCATGCACATTGCATTTATCTTCCTGTCCCCTCACATCTGCTCTCTGCCCTGGCAACCTCCCCCCCCCCCCCCCCCGCCCAAAACAAATTTAAAAGGAAAACCAAACAAAAACAAAAATAGAATCAAAACCAAAACCAACAACAAAGAGAAGAATATTGTGGTGGAAGCTGTAGTGAAAGAATATTGTCGTGGTAGCGTGGCGGGATGAGTCACACAGTTTGCCCTTTAGTCCGTACATCTTTATTTTCAAGTGTTCATTGTTATGAGTCATTGGTGTAATAGTTCAGCGGCGGAAGGCTGCCTCTGAGGGAGAGCAAAAGGAAAGAGACTGAGGAGTGGGAAGGACTTGCCTTTTATAAGGGGATATGGTGCATGCGCATAGGGAGAGTGCTATACTTGGTGGTTGCCGTAGCTAGTGTCATGTCTTGGCTGCTGCTGCTGACTTGCCCTGCTAGGTCCCTGAGAGCAGGCCAGTGTAAATGCCCCAGTACTAACAATTGGTCTGGCTCCAGGCCTCTGCTTTCTGCTACCCTACCGGTAATGGGCTCTCAATGTGGCTCCTCTTGGACACCCTATTGTTGTCCAGTGTCATGGAGATCCTGCTGTTTTGGATTTGTAGGTTCATCCCCTTCACAGGCACCAAAATTCCTAAATTCGGTGGGTGTTGGGGTGAGCCAACTGTAGCTCTGGTTCTGGACCTCCATAGGTAACTGGCTTGGTCAGCTAGCTGGCTTTCCCTCACTGTCACTACCCAGATGAACGCTCCAGTACTGCCTCCACTGGCTCACCCAAGGCACCCACAGCAAGGGGCGGAGCCATTTCTCCTGCTCAGACCCGGGTCCCCCACACTCACATCACCAGGGCCAGATCCACTATTTTCCCCAGGCAAGGTGTATGACCTTCTCTCCCAAAGGCTGTAGGGGGAGATCAGCTTACCTTCTCTCATATCCTCAGGGCTGGCTCACCTTGACCCGGACTACAGTGTTAGTTCTAGTGAGCTGCCCAGATGGTAAGCAGAGACTGCTTTCTTGTGCACTGCAGCCAGTGAGGGTCAGGGCTAGCTCTCCTTCTGAATCAATCTCTCTCTCTCTCTCTCTCTCTCTCTCTCTCTCTCTCTCTCTCTCTCTCTCTCTCTCTCTCTCTCTCTCTCTCTCTCTCTCTCTCTCTTATTTATTTATTTATTCATTCATTCATTCATTCATTCATTCATTCATTCATTCATTCATTCATTCATTTACTTCTATTATCAGCTTGACACAGTACAAATTCTTATCCTAATAGTAAAATGTTTCATTGAGGCTTGCCCAGTAATTGAGTAAAACCAAAACTTATAAGCCACAGTCATCCTAGGGTCCCCCCTGCTATATAGCCTTCCTCGTTCTGTGGGTTGCAGTCTGATTGTTCTTTGCTTTATATCTAGTATCCACTTATGAGTGAGTACATACCATATTTGTCCTTCTGGGTTTGGGTTACCTTACTCAGGATGATATTTTCTAGTTCCATCCATTTGCCTGCAAATTTCATGCTGTCATTGTTTTTCTCTGCTGAGTAGAAATGCTCAAAATCCTTAATCATCAGAGAAATGCAAATCAAAATGACTCTGAGATACTACCTTACACCTGTCAGAATGGCTATGATCAAAAACACTAATGACAGTCTATGTTGGAGAGGATGCGGAGCAAAGGGAACACTCCTTCACTGTTGGTGGGAGTGCAAACTTGTACAACCACTGTGGAAATCAGTATGGCGGTTCCTCAGAAATTTGGGAATCGATCTACCTCAAGACCTAGCTATACCACTCCTGGGCATATACCCAAGGAATGCTCAATCATACCACAAAGATACATGCTCAACTATGTTCATAGCAGCACTATTCATAATAGCCAGAACCTGGAAACAACCTAGATGCCCGTCAACTGAAGAATGGATTAAGAAAATGTGGTACACATACACAATGGAGTACTTCTCCTCTTTTAACCTTAGGGCCAGCTCTCTCACCTGCCTTAGGTGGTAATGGGTGGTGGTGGGAGGGCATATTTTCCTCATCCATGCCACCACATGGCAGCCAAGGGGCAGTAGGGTTAGCTCTCCTGCCCTCATGCCCTCAGGAATGGCTCACCTGTATCCCCATCCATACAGTCGGCTCTAGTGTGCTTCCCAGGTGAGGTACATACCTATGGTGAGGGGTGGGACCCTCTTTCCCGTGTGTGTGTGTGTGTGTGTGTGTGTGTGTGTGTGTGTGTGTGTGTTTACAGGGGAGTGGTGAGCTCTTCCTTGAGGGACAGGGCCAGCTTGCCTGCTGCAATCAGTATTCAGCAATGGGCAGGACCAGCCATCCCAGGGCCAGTGAAGGGTGGTGATGGCTCAGCACAGTATGGTTCTGATGATCCCTGTGCTAACAGTGGCGATGGACATCACCACAGACCCCAGGTGTAGCAAGACCATGGATCCAGACATGGCCCTTGGTAGCATCCCTGGCTCAGATGACACCATGTCTTTGGGGCAACAGTGCAGGCCACTCAGATCAGGATGTCCTTGGTGGCAGCATGTCCCTAGGATGTCCTCATAGCCACAGATTGTAACCCAGATCCTGAGCATCTATGCGGCTTTTGGTGGCAACACAGGCCATGGACATCAATACAGACCCTGGCAGCAGCCCGGTCTTGGATATCACCATGGTCCCAGGTGGCAGCATAGGCCATCCAGACTGGCTTGGGCTCCATAGCAGCATGGCCCTCAGATATCAACATGGCCACAGATGGCAGCCTAGACCCCTGGCATCAGCACAGTCTTTGATGACCTTAGGAGCCACAAACATCAACATAGACACTGGATTCAGCAGGGTCATGGACCCAGACATGGCCCTTGGCTGTAGCCTTGGTTCTGCATGATACCATGATCCCAGCTGACAACACTGGCCAACTAAATGGGCCTGGCACCAGCAGTGACACACCCCTCTGACAGGTTTCAGCCCAGACCCTGGGCATCCATGTGGGTCTTGGCAGCAAGATGGGCCAGAGACAACAACACAGATTCCAGCTGTGGCAGGACCAGGGACTCAGACATGGTCCTCAGCAGCAGCCCAGGTTGTCACCATGACTTCTGGTGGCCATGCAGGCCACCCAAATTGCCCCATGGCAGCATGGCCCTCAGATACCAATGTGGCCCTGGCCATAGGCCCCTGAACAGCCCCCATGATGACAGGAGCCACAAACATCAACACAGGCTACCTTGGCTGTTCAAGGTCCCCAAATCAAGACCTGTCCCTTGGTCATAGTCCAGGCCCAGGCATTTCTCTGGACTTGGGTGACCAACTGTCCATTCACATCAGCCCATTCCTCATCACCCTCACCTCTCTGGATCTGCATCTCTCCCCAGCCCACAAACCATTCCACCTCTCCCTCTCTTCTACCTCCCCACCCTGTTCGCTCTCACTACAATGGTGCCCAATTGCCCAGCGCCAGGGCTCTGGGTTGGGTTGCAGGTGGTATTTGGTTAAATACTGCCTTTCCCAGCCATAAGAGATGACATGGTGCTGTTGCCTTTCCTCTCTCCCATGCCTGGGCCTAGAGACCTCAGCCAGTACCTGGTATGATGGTATCTGATTGCCTGGCACCAGAGGTGCCAGGTGGGCTCCTGGTTGATTGTGGTCCCTGCAGACCCAAAAGTCTGGAGGGAAAGGTATCCATGTCCATTGTCAATTTAGCTCTCCAAGTTTTTATAGACGGAAAATCATTTGATATTGTGTTTGGGATTGAAGGAGAAATCATGAACAAAATCACAAGTTTAGGTAACCACAGGATAATAAAAACTGATGAATAAGAATAAAAGACTGTGAAAATTTAATTCCCTTTGTGTTAAAACTAGAGGCAGTGGATGGGAGAATTATGTGTAAGTAAAAGTCTTTGAGACTGGGTCTCTATGGTAACAAGGACAGATCAATTTTCTTGTTCAGTTATGTAAGTTCTTGATATTCAACTCAAGCTTCCTGCTTGTGTTCTGTTTAAATTTCTCTTCCTACTGTCTCCCAAGTCACACATCTCAGTCTGCACGTCTGGTAAATGCATACACTATTTCTTATCATTGCTGCTTCAAACTTGTACTTAGCTCCTTCCTCACACAGAAGCAAATCCAGAGCATGGACCCAAACATTCTAAAGACGTTTTGGAAATTTCCATCCACAAAACAGAAATGAAGCCAGAGTAAAAATTCCATTCTAGTTTTCCTGTAATAATCTGTTTGCCTCTGTCATCCTAGAAAATGATGAACACTATTCCTTTTGTTAAATTTTATGTACACAGGAGAAAATTAACCCGAAGCTTCCTCCACTTACTGAGTTTCTACAAAACTCTAATGTGACTGAGGATAGAAAAAACCAAAATGGAATTCAGGGATATTTAGCAAGTATCATTTGCAGCCCAGATCATGACTGTACCAGCTCACCATGACCAACTAGGTGATCAGTCTTCTTTGCTTCCACTCTGCAGCCTATAAAAATAATTATATAGCATATTATTACACAAAATAGCCTAAAAATAAAAAAATGCCTCTGAACGTTTCATTCCTGAGTTCTGAGTTCTGTTCTGACTAATGCCTGATTCGTGAGTTGTTCTTTGCTCAGATCAATGCTGCTACATTTAATTTGTGCAATTGTGTAGTTTTTCTTTGAATATTTTTTTACTTCCACATTTGGCATATTTTGTAAAATAAAGTACTTGGATCTCTAGATTCAATTCTATATTATGGGACTTCAACTAAATCCTACAACTTATTTGATAAAATGTTTGTTTTATAACACTGATTTCTTGATGGTATTAATGACATGCAATATTTTACTACTCAAATTCTGTGCTGTTGATGCTATTCACTAGGTAAGAGATGATGATAATGTTGGCATTTTAGAGGTATATAAGAGCTCTAAAGTTAGCTATTTTCTATACAGCTATTTATTCTTCATTCACACCCTCTCTAGGACACTTCTTTTGCATTTTATTCTTCATGAATTTAAACAGTGTTAGCACACAACTGGAAGCATTCTAGGATCTGGTGGTAAAAAGTTTAATAAGAAAGGATTCTTACCTTTAGTAACCCAGAATGTACAAGGAACAGAGAGGAGTAGAAAAGCACATTGAATGTACAGGATACCAAATGTGCAGAACAGAGATGATAAAGAAAATAACCTTTATTCTGACACAAACTCAATGTACATGGACAAAAGTCAGCGTCAATGACAAAGACATGTATGTCACAGATACTTTCTTCTTTCATAAGTTAACAGCAGATTCCAGTGACCCCTTATTTCTCAGCACAGGGACATACCTGCTTGCCTTAATAACTTTCTCCCCCCAAAGTTGCACAAGTTATTTTCTATTATTTTCTGAACTCCCCACAAAGATGTAAACATGGTGATGTAAAAATGCCATTGCTCATGTTTCTCACCCAACCTGACATTCCCTGAAGTAAGTGTTGTGTCCCTCCTAAAGACAGATTGAAATGAAAATAACAGATGTTCCTAACCCTCACTCCTCTGATTTAACCGCTTTTGCACACATGTACACATATGTGTACATACAAACTATAACTGTGAAAATAACCAAGAGAATTCAGACTTGTGGAGATGGTGGTCCTGACATAGAATGCATTAATCATTGCTTGGCCTTTGGGAATTAGAAAAACCTATTTATATTATCCTTGATACAGGAAAGAGGCTTAAATTATTTGCAAAATCAGAAAGTATTGAACACTTACTTGATGCACGTGTAATGAGTGAATGACAGAATTTCCACAGTTGACTTCAGTGGGTTTCCTGCTTAGAATGGATTCAGATTGTATCAAACCTTTGTGAAGATATGTGTCTTAATTTAGCTGAGCATTGAAGTAAATTGTCTAAAACATCTCTGTACGTGTGTGAGTATGTGAGCATGTGTCTACATCCCTGTGCGTGTTCTGAGCGTAATTCCTGGGGGTAAAATTCTCTTCAGTTTGGAACTATTGTTTAGGGTTGAAATTTTGACCATTTTTAAAAATGGAGAAATTAAGCCGGGCGGTGGTGGCGCACGCCTTTAATCCCAGCACTCGGGAGGCAGGCGGATCTCTGTGAGTTCGAGGCCAGCCTGGACTACCAAGTGAGCTCCAGGAAAGACACAAAGCTACACAGAGAAACCCTGTCTCGAAAAACCAAAAAAAAAAAAAAAAAAAAAAAAATGGAGAAATTAAAGATCACGAGATATTGTGTCATCGATAAAAAGGCCAAATTCCAAAGCTTCATTTGCCCCTGTAGTAAATCAGTTGTGGTTTATCATAGAGATTACTAATGATCGATGGCATGAGCTAATGCTTCTACACTTTTTGTTAAGAAAGCAGGGTAGGGAGATGGTTAGTAATGCGATGTCCAGATATGCAGTGTTTGAAAGATTCTTGACTTGGTGTCTGGCTTTATCTTTGGATTCATTTCTTTCTATCCACTCCATTCTCCTTATCACCTGGCCTCATGCATATTCTTCTCAAATTGACTCACACCTTCTCCTGTTGCTTCTCCTGCCTATGCTGCTCTGCTATATTCTGCTGAACTAAGCCCCAAGCTCCTCTCTATCCTTTGAGAGACGGTTCAAACCCATTGTTTCTTTCTATGAAGAAGCTTATAAATCTCCTAGGAAGAGTCCCTGTGTTGTACGTGATGTGTAAATGCCAGTCTTTCTGAACAGCCCTCAGCTGACTATGCTTCTCTGAGCTCCAACGCCTCCTCCTCAGTTGTGGATCTATAAAGTATAATGTATGTTTTATTGCTCCAAGGAAACTTCACTCCCACTAAGCAACCCCTCCTCTCAGCTTCCTCCCTCTCTAGCCTTTGGAAAACACCCATCAACTTTCTGTCCCTTCTGACTTCTCTATTTTGAATAACTCACACAAAGGAAATTGTAAAATGTGACATTTTCTGTAAGTCTTCTTATGCATATAAAGTGTTCTCAGGGTTCATTTGCACTGTGGTATCTATACTTCAGACCTATTGTGATTTGAGTAACATTACATTTTAGATATAATCTCTTCATTTATCAGCTAATAAACAGACTTTTGGGTGTATTTTCATTTCTTGGCTACTGTGAATATTGCTTTATCTTTACAAGTATTTGAACACTTCTCTTTTGGTATGTATGAGTGCGGTGTACATATATAACATGCACACTTGTTTTATGGATTTATTTATTTTGGAGGAATTTCTATGTAAGGATTAATGTCAAATGCAAATATAGATAATTTTATTATTTCCTTTACCATTTAGATGCCTTTAATTTCTTAATGTTATTTTAATCCCTAGCTCAAAATTGAATATAGCTAATGAAAGAGAACATTTTTTTTCTTTCCCATCATTGTAGGAGGGAAACTTTCATATTTCACTATTGAGTATAATGTATTTCTGTTTGTTTTTAAGATAGGGTCTCATATATCCCAAGCTGATCTGCAACTCAGTATGCAGCTGAGGATGGTCTTGAACTTCTGTCTTCTTGTGTCTCTCTTGAGTGCTAGGATTATAAGCATACACAACCTCTCCTGATCCATGCAGTGCTGGGGCTTGAACTCAGGATTTTGTGAATAACAGACAAGTGCTCTGCCAATGAACCTCATCTCCAGATTCTGAGTATAATATTAACTGTGGATTTTTTTCATAAAAAAATATTCTGTGTCAGGATGAGGAGCTCTACTTCTATTTTTAGTTATTTTTCTCCCCTTAATAAAAAAAATGAACACTTAAATCATGACAATCCAGTGGCCTCTGTGAAGAGTTCTCTCTGCTCATTGAGGTGACTGGTTTTTCCTCTGTGTTCTCCTCATAGGGAGGAAGTCATTCTCTGTGGTGACTTCCTTGTTACTGAAGAGTGGTGGGTCATATTCCACTCGGTATACAATCCTTTCTATATTATTGGGTTCAAGTATCTAATATTTTAAAAATATGTTTTTATTCCCTTTTACTTATTTTTCTGTGTGTGTGCGTGTGTGTGTGTGTGTGTGTGTGTGTGTGTGTGTGTGTGTGTGTGTATGCATGCTCACACTCACTGGGGTGTGCATGCCATGTGCGCACATGTGTGGAGGTCAGAGGAAAACTGGTAGGACTCAGTTCTCTCCTCTCACCATGTGGGCCTTTGGGATGGAACTCAGGTCATCAGGCTTGGCAACAAGCAGCTTTACCTTTTGAGCTGCCTGCCCAGCCTCTGATAAATCTTGCACCACGTCTGCTCTTCAGTTCTCCTAGTATTGCTTTCTCTGTTCTTTGTTTGATTTTTTCTTACACTGTACCATCTTGAGTCTCTCCTGGAATTCCTTATCTTATGTGTGTGATTTCTGCATGTGCCTGTGTGTATGGGGGTCAGAGACTGACATCAGGTGTCCCCCTCTATCATTCTCTGACTTAGTTTTTGAGACAAATTCTCTCTCTGAACCTGGTGCTCACCAGTTAACTAGGCTGGTCAGTGAGGTCCTGGGATCCATCTTTCTCCCCAGCATCTCCCAGCTCTGGAGTGAGAGGTGCAGGCCAGTAGGCATGTTTTTTACTTCTTTATCTTATTTTATTTTTAGCTGAGAATTGCTGAGGATCTACATGAGGTCCTTGTGTATGTTTAACTGGTGAGCCATCTTCCCAGAATTTTCTGCTTGTAGTCTTTTCTACATATTTTTCCAGTGATGTTTTTGTATCATTATTACGGGGATTACAATTGTCCTAATTTCATAATTATCTATTTTGAATTAAACAAACTTAGCTTCTGTAGGTTGGGAAGATAATCTCTGCTCCTACATAGCTCATTTCTCTTTTAATATTATCATAGTTTCAGGATACATTTTTATATATTGTATATTCATTTATATATTAATAAATATTACATTGTGATTCTTAAGTATATTAGAAACAAAGAAGAGTTACAAGCCCAAATAACTTTTTTCTATTTCCTTATATAATTAATTATTTCTTTTTGTTTTGATTTTTCTTTTTAAAATAATTTTTATTTTTGAAAGTTCCATACATTTATAAATGCATATTGATCGTAACCACCCACCATATCTACCCCAACTTCCTCTAGTGTCTCTCACCACATCAAGTCTCGTGCCCACGTTTACAACCTCTTTTTCATTTTTTCTGTTATTAATGAGCCACCTGAATCCAATTAGTGATGCCCAAATGTACATGGACATGTGGCCATTCCTGAGGCATGAGCAGCCTACCGATGGCCACATCCTCGGGGAGAGTGACTCTGTTTATTTTTATATCACTTCTCTTCCCATTTAGTACTTTTTAATTTTAATTTGGAGGATTCCTCTGAGTATTCCTGAAGGTTACTTCTATTAGCACAGGATGGCCCCAGGTTCTGCTTATCTGGAAATGTTTTTATTTCTTCTTCACTTTTGAAAGTTTTCTGACCAGTTACAGAATTCTTGATGGATTTTCTTTTTTCTCTTATCATTTTAAATATGTTTTCCCATTTTACTCTTGATTCCAAGATTTTTCATAAGAAACTGGATGCTAACTTTGAATGTTCTGCTTATTTTATGTATGTCGATTTTTAAGATTTTTTTCTTGTTGGTTTCAGTTCTCCATAATATCACTATATTGTGTACATCTCTGAGTTTATCTTACTTGGAATTTATTAAAATTCTTAGATATATTTCATCAGTTTGGGCCATTGTCAGCCATTATATCTGGACATATTCTTTCTACCTCTTTCTCTTTATTTCCACCTTTTGAGGCTCTCAGAATGCATATACTGTTATACTTGTTAGTGACTCACATATTCCTGGAGTTTTGTGTCTTCATTTTTTTAAATTCTTCTTCTTCATATTAGACTGTTTTATAGTCTTATATTTAAGTTTGTTGGTTCTTTTTGCATTTGTTCAAATTTTTCCAAATGTTTTGATAATTTTTCTAACTAGTGATTTTCATCTCTCTAGTAAGTTTTTTCTTTACTGATATTCTTCATTACATCAGATATTGTCTTCCTGTTTCCTTTATTTATTTTCCCATAGTCTATATTAGCTGTTTGGACAGAAGTAAAATCCTAGATTTATCAAGTGAGCCCAATGTGTGAGTTCTCAGAGATGGCGAACCATGATTCCTTTCCCTTCTGTAAACAAGCCATAATTCCCTCTGTATGCCTTCTGACTTGAGGTGAAAACTAGTGAATCTGAAAGTTATTATGTAATGAATCTAGAACTCTCCCAGATTTTAGTCCTTGCTTGCTGAATGCTGTTATGATTTGTTTATTTAGCAGTGTTTTGAAGCTTTTTGCCTTCTTCGTTATGTGTAGTGATCAACTTTCTGCTCCCTTATCACAGTAGTCAACTAGTCAATATATCTTCAGACAAAATAAAGCAAAACAATGACACAACAATGACCACTCCTCTTTGTTTTTGAAAACTCTTTCTGTGCCAGAACATGTGGGAAATGCTGGGGTGGCTATTTGGCATATATTAAACTGTCTGTTGGCACAGAACTCATAAATCACACAGTCACGTATGGGTTTCTCTTAGGTCTTTTCTGAGCTTAAATCCATGGTTGCTCTGACATTCTGGATTTCCTGATAGTTTAGTAGCATAAAATCTGCAAAGCCCATTTTCCTCAGGTGATCTCCTCCCAAAGTCCTTCCTACTCACCTTTACCGTAGGTCTACTTCTTGCCCATGCTCTACTCCCATTTTCTCTCCTTGTTCCATACAGATATGAGTATTGTGTCTTCAAATGTCAGTATACAACTGCATGAGAATCATCAGCCTTAGTCAAGGAGGACAAGGTATAGCCAAGTTTCTGTGTCTTCAAGTAGTCTTCAGACACATCAAAATGCACAACATAATATCTCAATAATAAGGTCTACATCCCCCTTCTGGTCCCATCAACTTGCATCACACAATTAATATACTGTTCCCAGATCACTGCACCACCTTCTAAGATTTAGCAATCTCTTTCTTCTTTGACACTTCACTTAGATTCCAGAATTCCACAGAATTTGATTTTGCCAATGTTACCTAGCTGAAGGGTTGCTTCAAAGAAATGACTAATTCTTGAGGCATCTCATTCTACTACTTTTCTCTGATTGAGTCCTACTTCACCTTCATTGTAACTTTTAAAATAATACTTGACAGTGTTAGTAGTAAAATATTAGATGTTTTGGGTTCATGCTCTGTTTCTTAAATAATTTGTTATTTTTGGTTTGTTGACCAAAGGAAACAAAATGTTGCCATTCTCCATCTATGAGATCCAGAGTACTAATCTAGAAAGATTCAGCATAAATTATGACTATAAATATAGTGGAAAGCATCAGATATCCTTACAACACTATCAGACCACTTTTGCCTTGTTGATAGTGATTGTGTGAAGCCACACACTACATGATTCACCCTGATTTCAGTGATACTGAAATGTGAAATAAATGAGTATTTCAGAGTGATAAAATGGAGTAGACACTTGTCTGCCAATCAAGATTGTTTATACTTTCCCTCATAGTTTCAACTTGTAAAACTCAGTGTTTAAAAACTACGTGGAAGGTTTACTTCTTTCTTTGAAGAACCAGCACTCCCTAAGAAATTCTGACTTCTTACCTTTTGTTATTGTACAAGAATTTAGTGGCTTCTTCAAATTCCACTTGTAGCCAAGCATTTTGTGTTGGAGATCTAAACAATCACACTTATAGGTATGAAATATTTACACTTTGTATAAATATTGTATTAGGTTTTGTAAATGTAATGAACTAGTCTTTGAAGAGGTGTTTCTTACTTCCTACTTCTGTTAAGATTGAGTTTGTTTTGGGTTCATTATGATGTGATGTATGGGCCTGGAATTGCCGAGAATAAAGATCACCCTATTTTAATTAATGAGTTCTTTATAACATGTAGGATTCTCGCTAATACATGAAGTCACTCAAAACCAAGATTTCACTTTTGTAAAAATTAATTAAACACTGTAGGGTCTGTATATGTCACCCTTGTGGCATATATGATTTTTCATACTTAGCACTCTTCAAGGTTATTGTGAATTAATGTTTAAATTTGGGGGTTTCATGAAGACAAAAAAACATGTCCATTCAATACAAGATAAATGTGTACATCACCAGTACATTCAATAACATTCAATAAGGATTTGTAAATAATTGATGAATACTACATTTCTATTCCTTGGAGTCTGAATTTAGAGTATAAACAGAACCTGTGAGTTTATGAAGTGGCAAACACTTTGTAGTCAACTCTCAGACTGTTCTCTGCCCCATTTCCCACATACTTCCTCAGGTTTCCTGAAAAGGAGAGGCAAGCAACATCCAGCTAGTGAGGGTTTGGGAACCTCGTACTCTGGTATTAAAAACAGAGCATATTTAAATTCTGTTCTAGACCACCTTCATTCCCTAGATTGCAGGTTTTTTTTTTTTTTTGGTTTTTCGAGGACAGGGTTTCTCTGTGTAGCTTTGCGCGTTTCCTGGAACTCACTTGGTGGCCCAGGCTGGCCTCGAACTCACAGAGATCCACCTAGCTCTGCCTCCCGAGTGCTGGGATTAAAGGCGTGCGCCACCACCGCCCGGCTAGATTGCAGTTTTCTAACCTTGTTGACTTAATGTAAATGCATTGGTTATAGAAACACTAATTGTCAACTAATCTTGTATTTATAAATTCTGAGTTTAGGTTGATTCTGAGTTGATAATCTCTCCTATCTGTAAACTCCCTGGATATTCATGAAAGTGAAATTGCAAATGTTTCATTATCTCCTAGATAGGCAAACTAGGCCTATAAATGTTACAATAGTCTGTGTAAAATTGCTAGTAGACATTGACTCAACTTCCAATCTCCAATCTTATTTTAAAATAATTATTATAGTAAACATGACAAAGAGACACCAAATCATGTTCTGTGATTTACTCTGAAGCTAGACATGTTTATTAGGAAAATGTAGGCAAAATCTATCTCTGAGTACATAGAAAACAGCAGTAATAAATAGCTATCAATCTGCCACCATGAAGAATATGCAATATTGATGTCTCAAAATGATTATTAATATTATGTAAAATTTTTATATATATATGGAATGATTTTTATGTCCATATTAAAATGAGTAAAGGCTCAATATGTATGTGTGCATGTGCTTACAACATACACTTCCTAGACTCATGTATAAATATATAAAACATTTAAATTATGGGTTTCAAATTTCTCTATATAAAGTTGTAAGGATTATAATTTTCAGATTAGGGCAAAGATACTTTTTTTGTCTCTGTCCAAACCTCCACAATGCAGGTTTTCACTTAATAAAATAGCTTAGAACAATCTTTGTGCTGCATTTGAATTACCTGGGCAGTAAGTGATTTGGGTGCCAGTTACCTAAGGCTGCTTTGAAAGAAGTGGCATGTGGAAAGTATAAACATTTCTCTAAAGGAATCTGAGTCAAGTCAGAAGAGAAAGTTGTGTTTCCAAAGATTCCTAAGGAGCTGCACACTTATTTCAATTCTCTGTGCAAGGAAAGTTCTCTGACACATGCAATATATCAGAATCTCAGGGGAAAGGGTCCCTACGTAGGAAAGGGAAATCAAAGCTAGGTCCTCCCCATTCACAATGCACTCCTCTCTACAGATGGAAGTGATAAGATTTTAATTAAGACACCTTGGCTGGTTTCACTTTCTTTTTTAAATCTCAGATGTGGAAATGAAGGCATGCTTCTGTTCCAGCAACAGTGTGCCATTGGTGCTTTGACTCAAGATCTATGTAGTGCTTGGTCCTGACTAATCGATTGCCTGCCAGCACCCCATGACATCTTTCTGAATTAGCAGAAAGTGCCTCTCTGCTCCAGTGGTGGCCAGAGCCCTTGGTTCCTGTCCCTGACTGAGGAGGGATCACTGTCAGAGTAGGAGGAAGCAGATGTTCTCAGTGAGGAGCTGAGGCAGGCACTCCAGAGTGTGGCAGAGCAATGACATCTGCCCTTTCGCAAGTCCCTGATTCAGTTGCTCCTGAGGAGGGAGGAAAAGCAATTTAAAGTGTTTGTGTGGTCTATTCCTCCTAGACCAGTGCACCAGTTCTCATTAGCCTGGGACTCACAAGGCTCATTTCATTACTTGGATTTTTCAAAACACAACTGTGTGAGGTATACTGGATCCATTTAGGAACTAGAGAACTTGATCTGTCTGTCATCATTAGAGAATTCCCCAAATCACTGGATTGGGTGAAAGCTACAACTTTCCAGTCATTAAACAGATATTATGCATCCATCCTGCTGCGCAGGCGGGAGAAAACAGCAGAGAACAGAGCAGACGGTTGGTGCTGCCTTCTTGGAGTGCACTCTGTAAGAAGGAAAGAAAAGTTAATCAAATAATTCCGATGTAAATGATTGTTAGGAAGGGATGTGCAATTATGTATTACCACCTAGATATTGAGAATGAGAATAACATGGTAGAATATGCAAAGAAATTTATAGGGTCCTCAGGGAAGGTTATAATGGAAAATCAGGATTTTAACTGAGATCTTAATGTTGAGAAAATCCTTTAGTGGAAATAACTCTGAGGAGAGAAAGCCCCTGTGAAAGCACAGTAAACTTAGCAAGAGTAGCAAGGAATAGAAAAAGAGGACAGTTGGAGGGACAGAATGTCACTAATGTGCTCAGTTGTGGGGAGGGGGCGCTGTGGTCAGGTTGGGGACCTGCAAATCAGATCAGTTGATCCGTGGGCCTTGGTAAGAGTGTGAACTGTGAATTCTTACTCTACACTGGTATTTTGGGAAGAAGACAGTTTTTATATACTATTACATGTTATATTTAATAAAAAAATGTGCAAAGGAGGAATAAGAATGATTAACTACTGTCTAGGACTCCACATCTCCGAATACAACACAGATTTTGAGGGCTCTGAATTTTTGTGTGTACATCATCCCCAAATCTCTTTCTCTACATTTTTGAAATTCTTTTGGAATCCAAGACAAGAAAATCCTTGTACTCACAAATGAATTAATTAAACTATGCATTTGGTAGGTGAGCCACGTCAACTTTCTGACAGGAGAAACAACATAAACAACAATAGAATGAACATACATTAAGAAAGAGAATCTGGTACTCATTAGAAAAGAAAAAGAAAGTAAAATTACTGTTTTTTGAGAGGAAGAAAAGAACTTTAAAGACACAACCACAAAGAATGTTATTGACAGTTAAGAGTTTAACTTGTAGTGTGTATGTATAACTGTCATTTATAAAACCATCTGAATTCTATTGAGCTGACCCATCACATTGTACATATGAGAGGTCAAAACATGACAGCTTAGCACACACATGTAATATGTGATGATCTTGTCAGTGCAGTTGGTATATCTCTTACCTCAAATGGTGTTTCTTCTTTGTGTTCAGAATCTTCAAAGTCTTCTATGCTAATTATTTTGAAATTGTTTTCAATATTTTGAAATTGAGCTGAAATACAAGTGACATTTGTCCTCCAAATGGAGATGGCTCTCCTAACAACTGTCATAAAATTCCTATGGAACCACAGGACACCACAAAGAGGCATAGCAATTCTGAACTCAAAGAGCAAAGTTAGTTTCTGACTTCAAAACACACCACAATGCTATAGGAAAAAAAAACAGCTTGGGACCAGCATGAAGTCAGACACTTCACCCAATGGAACAGAAAAGAAAACAGAAATAATCCATCTATTTTTATTCAGATAATTTTGTAGGCCCACCAAAGATAGGTAGTAGGAAAAGGATAGTCCTTTTTTGATAAATGAACACTTGAATAATGAAATTAAGCAAATTTCTCATCACAGAAAAATAAAAGAACTCAAAATGGATCACAGACTTAATATATAGAGTTGAATTTATAAAACTACTAGAAGAAAAGAAAGAATAATTCAAGGAACTGTTGTAAAGTTTTCTTTTTCATTGTGACCTCAGACTTATGCACAACAAAAAAGCATGAATCAACAAATACTTTTACATTTTATTTTTGATGACCTTTTATTTACTTCTCTCATTACTGGGTACAATCTGCCACCATTTTTCTGTAAACTCTTGTTTAATCTTTAGACAAATTACAAAACGCTGCAATTATTTCCATTTTATTGAGCATATAATTGAGGTTTGCAAATTGAATAAGTTATTTCTTGCTGTTTCACTTGAGACAGTGTTTGATAGGTAGCTGTTATAGTTGTCTTTCTCATTTTTTAATTATTCTATCCCATATATACATGCACACATTGACTTTGTACAAATAGATTTCACATTAAGAAGCTGTCATATTTATAAAAATTTATGCTTAAACCAGAGAAATTTTTAGTTTGTTTTGAGAAATTAATGTTTAGGTTAATGTTTAGGTTAATGGGGGCTGAGGAAATAGTAGGGGGAAAAAGCAGCAGTAGAAAATTGTCTTGAATTGACCCTAAACTCCACTTATACATAACCACATGCCTTAGCTTACTTAAATTATTACACTTTTGATGTGTTTTGCCACCTGTAAGGTGATGATGTAAGAATATTTTAAAGCAGCTTATAGGCAAAAAAAACTTTGCATATTACATGAAATTTCAAACGTCAAGTACCCCAAGCTCATTTCTAGGAACCTTGGGAAGGCACATAGAAAACTATCTCCATATGCATTTGAGGGAAAATATGGCTAAGCCTAGCAAGATCCCTTCAAAAGTTGACTTCCCACTTCTGACTTGAGATTGATTAAATAGTAGACATACCTTTATTCTGACTAGAAACATCATAGTAAACTATTTGGTTCCCCAGTTAGCACAATAGCAAGGTAGTTATTAAGACAGAATGGAGATTTGTGTTCAGAATTCTAGCAAGGGAGAATTAATTATCAAACAGAAATGTAGTTAGAGAAATCACAGCTATCTTGGTCTCTGGAATATTTTAAACTGAATTCATTATTCCTGACTGGTATAGTGAGTGGTCAATCCATCTTGTGTTAAGCCACTGGCCTTTCAAAACTCTATCTTGATCTTAAAACAAAAACAAACACAAAATGCCTGGAGAGGTGGTTCCGTGGTTAAAAGCACTTTATTGAAAGATTCAGGTTATATTCCCAGCACCAATATGGTGGCTTACAATTATTTGTAACTTCAGTTCCACAGGATCCAACACCCTCTTCTGATCTCTATGAGCACCAGAAACACACATTATACACAGGTATACATCCAAGCAAAACACCCATACACATAAAATGTAGTTTAATAAAAAGGACAAACATCAAATAAAAGATCCAGGAGTGGTGGCACAGGCTTGTAATACTGGCACCTGGGAGGTGAAGGCAGAAATATCAGGTGTTCAAGGCCAGCCTATTCTACACAGTAAATTAATATATACCATGGGCTACCTGAGACCTTGTCAAAAGAAAAACAAAACCCTAAACAAACCAACACTGAAGCCCCCCAAAAATAATAAGACAAAATGCAAATGTCTAAGGGAGTTCAGTGAGTAGATCAATATGATGCTTTTTTTAAATGAGTGTGTGATACTGGCCTTCCAGTTGTGGCTCTATCATTTGCCCATGGCTTTGATGGATTTTTCATTTAGCCAATGATTAGGAAAGGGCTCTTCTTAAAGGGCCCTTCTTAAACATATTCACCTGGCAGGATTCATGCCATTTCTGCTCATGTTCTGTTGGCTAAATGTTAATTATCCTGTCCCTCCTAACTGCAGAGAGAATGGAAAATGTAATTTAACATCGAGTAAAGAAGGGCATGGATTGCGGTGAACGTTTGATCATGTACTCTGTCACCCTGACTTTGTGGAATTGAGCAAGCCATTTCTTTTCTTTCCTATTCACTTCTATTATCTGGGTGATTAAAAAGTTTAATCTTTCCCCCTAAGTAATGTGAGTCCTAGATGGACCACACTTCTTGGATACTTGGATACTTGGATACTCTAAGTGTCCAATAGATGTTCTTTTTTTTTTTTTTTTTTTTTTTTTTTTTGAGACATGTGACAGAGGTTCTCTGTGTGTCCCTGGTTGTCCTGGAACTCTTTATGTAGACCAGGGTAGTCTCATACTCACAGAGATCCTTCTATCTCTGCTTCCCAAGTGCTGGATTAAAAGCATGTACCACCACTGCTGGGCTTTGTTTTTGTTTTTATATATTATGGTTTTGATAGGAGTTGATCATCTTTATTGAAGAAGCTGGTGAGAATTTGAGTTTGCATAGTCTCAGTGCCTCAAAATGCTTTCACTAAATAAAATAAAGCAGAGATAATATAATAAACCAACCTCACTTATCCCTAATTCTTAAATGGATGTGATGTTCTTTCCCCCAAACTTAAAAATGAGCAATTTTAGAGTTCCTAGGATGAGAACGAATGGATACAAGTGCTAGCATTGATAAATTGCTTGCAACTTGTCCTAATTGGTTCAGAGCCTACCAAGTGTGAATTGAATTATAGGCTAAGTACCTTTTCAATCTATTTTCTGGTTGATGACCTCCCACCAGTAGCCACAATTTTGTGGTCCTGGGTCATTCAGATTTCTCAAAATGTAGTTGGGTAAATTGAAAGGCCTTTATTCTTAGTAATTTCCAGTAGAAACTAATGTTTGCATGGCACTCTCTGGCACAGCAAATGTGTCCCTGCTCTCGGCTGTTTGTTGTTTGTATTCTTTCCTTCCTCTTCCTCTTTCCTTTGACATCCTGACTTCCCAGGCAATCAAGTAGAAGCACTTCATTCCATAGCTAGAATGTTTGATACATCATATAAGTGGCAGCCAGAATTGAAGGCCACTTAGGAAGTACTAGAAAAAAACAGGTAGAATATGATTTTAAACTAACATTTAACGTTAGAATGAAGACATTTTTAAAATTTTTGTTATTAACAGATTTTCTATTCATTTTACATACCAACCATAGATTCCCCTGTCCTCCCTCCTCCCGCCCCTTATTCTTTATGATCACATTTTATAAAGAAGCTGTTCTGCTGTTTGCTCAACTTCCTGGAAAAACTTAACTTGACTTCCACAGTGTCCTACTCAGCATTCGTTGTCAACTTGACAGAGAGCAGAATTAGGTGAACAAGGAATTTTAATCAAGGAGTTGTGTTTATCAGGTTGGTCTGTAGGCATGACTGTGAGGGATTGTTGTTGCCAGATCCTAATAGCTTCCTTGGGAGAGGAGTGAGAAGTTGTGGTGTCAATGACACAGACACCAGGAGTCAGGTGAAGGCAAACAGCAGACCCACTTATTCAGTAATGGGGAAGGTCTTATATACCCTCCTCCCAGCACCCAGGCTGTGTCCCAATCTGATGACATTGCATGGTGGTCCCTCACTGGCTGGGCATGATCAGAAACTCTGACAATGCCTGTTGCTAGACCCTCAGGCAGACTCCAGGTTGACTCATTAGGAAGTACATTATGTTCATGCCTTGGCAACTGGTTTGAGCCAATTTCCTTGACCCTATGGGCTTGTCCTACTATAGATTGTCTTGGTTATTAATTGATGCAGGAGGACCCATCCCACTGTGTGTGATACTATCCATGTATTCTGGGCTATATAAGACAGCTAGCTAAGCAAAAGTCTGCATGAGACAGCCATCAAGAAGCCTTTCTCCATAGTTTCTGATTTCCTTTCATCTCCTCTCAATGATGGATTGTGATATGGAAGTGTGAGCCAAACAAACCCCCTCTTCCCAAATTGCTTTTGATCAAAGTGTTTTTAAAATGTTTTTTGAGTTTCACGCTGTAGCCCTGGATGACCTAGAACTCACTATATAAGTCAGGCTGGCCTTGAATTCAAAGCCATCCAGTGATCTACCTACATCTGTCCACAGAGTGCAGGAATTAAAGGCATGAGCCACCATACCCACTGGTCAGAATGTATTATCACAGCAACAAAAGCACATAGTAAGGTAGGGGGTCTAGCCAATCAGCATATCTATTTATCAAGTGATAGAGATATCTATATGAGTATGTACATGTGTATGTTGATGCTTGTTTTTCTTTATATATGAGGCATATCTTATGTATAAACACAAGTCTTATGCATGTATGTCTTATTAATACATATATACATAGTAATATTAGTTAATAGATTATTTAAGAAAGATCAGAAATAGTTTAAAAAATATGGAAAATATTATGCAGCACTTAAGTTTGATAAACTAAAATGTGTATTGAAAAAAAACCCTGAGGTTTCCTTTATGATACCTTGTAAACTATGGATGGGAGTTGATGCCGAACACACTTTGAGTATTTTCTTTAGGATCAGACAAGTTCTGTGATTTTATGTACCATGAAAGAAGTGAAACTTAAATCTGTATTCCCAGGGCACTGAATGGCCTTTTGAAAATGTTTTCCATAGAGAAGAGACCAGAATGATAACTAAGATCTAGGATTGCAGATGAAAGGGTAATTATCCTCTAAGGAATTCAGCACATATCAGTTCTGAGAAGAGGAAGGCCTCTCGAGAATTCTGCTCTGGATCCTCTTGTCTGGATGGAAAGTGGCATATCCTGTAGATGGAGGGCATGTGACACCAAGCTAAAATCCATTCCTTTCCCATCATTGCTTCTTTAGAGGCTCACTGTCTTGAGGACAAGTCAATCAATCTCATGGAGCCTCAGCCTCTTCTTCTGAAAGGTAGAGGAGGGAAATCCCTGCCACTCATCATCATTTTAAGAATCAAATCATATAATTAACTGAAAGTGCTTTGTAAGCAATAAAACACAGCACCAATTAGTCTACCATTAGTGCTTTGATTAGCTAATCTATGTTGCTAATTATGATGCATCAAGTGAACTTTGCTATAAAGGTTTAAATACTTACCACCTACATGACTCAATAATTCTGAATAATAGATCAAAATTGTGGCATCTCAGTTAGGAAGGCAGTGGTACCAGAAAGGAAATCATCATCTTTCCAAGGACCATAGATGGTAGTTTCTCTTTAACTTGCTGGTTGTATGTCTCTTATGTTTTTAATGTGAGTAGTGTCCTTCCAAAGTTCATGTATTCAAGGGGGGTTCCCAAGGTTGGGAGGTGGTGGGATCTTTAGTGGGGTAGAGACTTGTGGGATATCATTATGTCATATCCTGGCTCATGAGGTAAAAGGTGGCTCCATTATATACTCACCTTATGATGTGCTCTCCTCACTGGGGCCTGAAAGGATTGAATCATTTAACTGTGGACTGAAACCTCCAGAACCATGGACAAAAATATATTTGTCTCTTTATAGTGAATCTCATCATAAGTTTCTTTATGGTAATGAGGAGTTGACTAATATGGTGTCTTTGAGAGACATTTTGAATCTCTTATATTGCCTTATGGACAAAAAGACATCTCCATTTCTACCTGCAAATAATCTGATGCTTAAATAAGCTAACTGACTCCCATTAGTTCCCAGAATGTATGAGATTTTCAGCAATAGTCTCTCCATTCATTTCTTCATCTTCATTTCATTCTAGGTTAACTTTAGGATCCTTAAATCCTTCATTATCTGAAGGACTACTCCATAGAGGAGACTAGCTCCGGACAGCTCCGTCAGTAAATTGTTTTCTGTGAGGGCATGAAGACCTAAGTTCAATCATTAGCATCAGCATCATTTAAAACACGGAGCTTGGTGGCCTGCACTTGTAACTCTAGCATTGGGACAGGTGGATCCTTGAGTTTCCTGACCAGGCAGCTTACAGGTCCTGGTCCACTGGATCAGGCCCCCTGGATAAGTGAGACAGTTGATTAGTTTGCCTCATTTCGTTCTAAATGTGATCTGAATATTCAAAAAAATTTTTGAGAGATTCTCAAATTGCACTCTGGATGAAATGTCAGGTTTAGGCATACAACCCGAAGTTTGAAGAGAAAAAGATAGTCTACTGATTAAAAGAATATAAATTTTTGACTTGGATATGGCTGCATAACATGCTCATAAAGTAATCATAAATGTAATACATTCAATTTAACATGCATTTATTATATAATAGATAGTATATACCATTATATTGTATGACATATTGATATTATTACTGATAACTATTGCCATTATTACCACTCTAGAGGCAGTGGGATCTGGGAGAATGGAGCCAATAAATGAGTCACACTAAAGTCTTACACAATAGCCAACTTTGTTCAGAGAATTCGGCAATGTATACGCTGAGGGTTAAGAGGAGTCACACGAATAACGTGTACAATCACAGGTGCAAGCCTCATGTGACAGGCAAGCTGCATGTGGGGGCAAAAGCATGTTTTTTCCATCGAGGCATATAAGCAAATAACAATGGCCATTGTAATGAATAATCTGAAGTAAACTCACTCCTTTCCATTACACCTGGGAGGAGCATGAAAGCATAATCCAAGCACAATTCCATGGTTTTGAAGAAACTGAGGTCACAAGACTCTTGCATTGGTTTCTTGGATATTTTTCCCAATTACTCAAAAGTCCTCTCACATGATTCCATTCTTAGACTGTGTTCCAACGAACTACATAATATATATTTATTATGTAACATAATAATTATATTGTATAGAGTAAATCCTAGGTAGCATGATAGAAACATGTATTCTTATTTCTAAAAATACCCAGTAATTTCATCCCCCTGGCTAAGATTATCTCCAGCTGGATCCTTCTTGTCTTTTGTTAATCAAGTACAACTGACTATTATCTTTGTTCGGCCCTAGTCACCACTATTTTGCAACAAGATGTGCCCAATTGATAGCAGGATATCAATAATTGTTGCGCAGAAAAAAAGACGTTGTGTTCCTATAAGTCATTGAGTCTATTCTCTGATTTTCAGGTATGCTGTTGTTGATGTTAATGATAACAAAGATAATGAAATGCCACCACCAGCAGCAATCTTCTGTTTAGTTAATACAATCACTCCTGCATTATGATAAATGACTAAACAGGATTTCTTTGTTAAATGTCCACGTCTAAGGCCAAGCACACATGTCTGATCTGAACACATGGGAGGTGGAGGCAGATGGATCAAAAGTCCAAGGTGATCCTCAGCTACAGAGTAAGTCTGTTAGTTTTTGAGGTATGGGTCTGACCATATCTCAAAAACTGACAAAGCAGTTCCTTATATGAGCTAAAAGTAAACTAGAGGCTGAGATTAGCCACTTCTTTAAAGTTAGGAATATAGAATCTTAACAGAAGAAAAGGGGGAGAGGGGACTTGCAGTTACATCACCTTACATGGTGGTTTTTAGTTTCTTAGTGTCTATGAGATCCTTTGTAGTGGCACTACCTGGACAAGGTAGACTTCCATGTGTAATGAGAGCTTTGCATCTATGGATACTGAGAGGCATGAATGCTGCTGCCTGCATGGAATCTGATTCTTGCTCACATGGGAAGAATAGTCATAAACATCTTAATATTGGCAGAAATAACATACTGGCTCTGAAACTGAATTCACCATTTTTTTTAAAAAAAACTTTTTATTGATTCTTTGTGAATTTCCCATCATGCACTCCAATCCCACTCATCTCCCCAACCCTCCATATCCACCCTCTGCCTCTGTAACCTCCCACCAAGAAAACAAACAAACAAACAAACAAACAAACAAACAAACAAACAAACATCTCACCATGGAAGCTGTGGTGTCTCAGAATGTGTCACACAGTAGACCCTTTTGTCCAAACTGCTTTACTTGCAAATGTTCATTGCAATGAGTTATTGGACTGCTTCAAGGCCTCAATACTAGATCCTCACTGGGACTCCTCTTAGATATTCTGTTGTTGCCCTGTGTCATGGAGATCCTGCAGCTTTGATTCTGCATAACTGGCCCCTTCATGCACTCCAGCAGTTCATGGATGGTCAACACAAAGCCCTGGATCCTGGTCTGGGTGGTAGCTGAGTTGGTCAGCCTGCCTGCTCTCCTGCACCCATGCCACCAGGGACAACTGTCCTGCTTTGCCCAGGCAAGGGGTGTGGTCAGCTCTCATGTCTGTGCCGGAGGCTGGACTATCTCGCCTATGCTCACATCATTGGGGAACTAGCTGTCCTTCACCCATACCACCAGGGGCAGCTCTTCAGCAATTTCCTGGTGAGAGGTGGGACTAGCTCACATAAGTGCTTCAGTCAGCAAGGAGCAGGGCCATCTCTCCTGTGCTAGTGCCACCACACAGCCAGCAAGGTGTGGGGCCTGCTCTCCTGAGTGCTGCAGCTCACTTTCATGCCTTTGTGGGCCAGCTCTCCCACACTGTCCAGGGTAAGGGCCAGGTCTAGCTCTCCAGCTCTCATGTACTCGAGCCCACTCACCCACTCCCATGCCACCAGGACCAGCTCTACTGTGCTGCCCAAATGAGGTGCAGGGCCTGCTCTACCAATGTTGCAGCTGGCGTGAGGCAGGACTAGCTCTGCCACTCTCAGGGCCAGCTCTATCACTTACATAGGTAGTGAGGGGTAGGAGTGGGGTGAGGCATATCTCCCACGATAGCATAGCCTACAAGGGGTAGGGACATCTCTCCTTAGTGCCACAGCAGGTGAGAGGCAAGGCCTAATCTCTCATGCCCATGCCATGAAGGGTGGGGCCAACTCTCCTGAAGCCAGCAAGTGGTGGTACCAGGAAAGCACAGTTCTGGGATAGCAACATGGTTTCAGGTGGCAGACCAGACTACAGACGTCCACTTGGCCTTTGGTGGTAACATGGGCCATGGATACCAACAGAGACCCCAACTGCAGTAGGACCATGGACTCAAACATGGCCCTTGGTGGCAGCATGGCCCTCAGACATCAACATGGCTTCAGGTGGTAGCACAGATCACAGACAACTGTGTGTCCTTTGGTGGTAACTTGGGCCATGGACATCAACACAGACCCTGGCTGTGGCAGGGCCAAAGATTCAGACATAGTTCTTGCCGAAAGCCCAGGCCTAAACATTCTCATGGCCTCAGGTGGCAACACAGGCCTCCCAGATCAGTGTTGTCCACAATGGCAGCACAGTTCCAGGGCATCAACATGGCTTCAGGTGGCAGTTGCAGGCTCCTCATATTGGCCTTTTCCTCAGCACCATTGTATTCTCCACAGAGCATGAACTGCCCCATTTCTCTTTCTCTCCTATCTCTCTATCCTGTACTCTATCTTCCCCATCTCTCCATTATATATTTGTTCATCATAATGGCACCTGCTGCCCTGGCCCAAGGGGACTGGGGCCGGTGCTTGTATGTTGTGTTCCTGGCTGCCTTGGCCCACACCAAATTCATCATTTTAACAAGGACATATTGTGGGGGCCCACAGAGGCTCCCTAGTAAGGCCTTACTCAAGGCCAGAAAGTATGAGCTTGCTTTACCCAGCAGGTCAGCATAATGGGATGATTTGGCCAAGGTCGAGGTTACCAGGCGTTTTGAAGGCTCTACACTTGGCTGTATGTTGTGCTTTGATCTTAAAAGGGGGAGGTCTTTTGCCTCTCTCCTTGGTAGTATATAAAAAGCCCATTAGAATAAAACTCTGGGTGACTGGGTATTGACCCAGGGCCCTCCCGAAGCTATCCTGTGTCTCTGTCTTTCTCATTGTTGTCTCCATCTATACTTCTATCTAATACTTCCTCATTCCTCCCTCCTCCCACCAAGGACCTTCAACAGGTCATAGCTGGATTCCTGCAACATATCTTCATCTCAAGAACACAGTTACAGTTACATTGTGTTACCTTCTCTGCTTTGACTTTTTTGTTTTTATCATATTGCCAAATGATTTTTTTGTAGCTAAACAACTCTTTTCATAAATTTTCCATGTGACATTGTCAGGAGGAAATATATAGAAGCATTTAAAAACCCTATTTTTAATTCCATAAAATACACTATAATGTTTTCAAATAATAAATAGTTCTTGAATAAATGAATATTAACTTTTATTTGATAGCCATTCATTCAAATGAGATTATTTTGGGGAAATCATAGAATTAGAATTCTTTGCCAAAGTCATAAGATCTAGCTTGAAAGCAGATGTCAAAATAATAATGGTCAGGCAGTGAGTCCAGTTTCATAATCTTCAATGTAGGTCTTTTGTTTAAATATTTAGGATCCAAATTTTTCATGAATCAGAAAGTATACAAAGTTAATAAACCTATATCTGTTAAATAATGTGCTGAAAACAAAACCTTCCTATTGCTTCTAACACCAGTTGTGGTTCATTGTTAGTGTATTTGGAGATCAAACCAATATTCTCCATCATTATTCTAATATCACATTCAAATGCTTAAAATCAGATGCAAGGAGCAGAAGGAGGGAATATAGGGGGATCTATGATTGGTATGTAAAATGAATAAAAAAGTTTCTGAATAAAGGAAAAAATTGTCATGTTAAAAAAAATCAGATGCATCACCTCTGAAGTCCATCTATGAACTTCTATGACACAGCCTCTAGAAAGAGAACACAGAGGTCAGATACTGCACTTCCAATGGGCTTCCTCAGCAGTAGTTCATTCCTGGGGTACCATAGGCCATTTTTCAAGCAATCAATAATCTATGGAACTAGATCTTTGGTCAAAAGATCCTGTCAGATAAGGTGACTTGTAGTAGGAAGGTTTCTCTGGTCCTGCCTGGCCCGTGGTCCCACAGCGACTTTTAAAATAATTACTCAGAGGCTTATATTAATTACCAATTGTATGGCATATGGCAGTCTTCTTGCTATCTAGCTCTTATAACTTAACTCAGCCCATTTCTATTAATCTGTATGTCGCCACGTGTTTGATGGCGTTACCTGTGTGCCATTATGTGCTGCTCTCTAGATGGCTGGTGGTGTCTCCTTCACTCTGCCTTTCTTCTTTCCATATATCTGCCTGGATTTCCCACCTGCCTCTAAACTCCCTTGCCATAGGCCAGTGCAGCTTTATGTATCAACCATTCAGAGCAACATATATTCACAGTATACAGAAAGACGTTCCACAGCACTTCCCCTTTTCTATTTAATCAAAAAGGAAGGTTTTTAACTTTACCACAGTAAAATTACATATAATAGAACAGTTATCAAGCAAGAATTACAGCTACAATATCTAGTCTATTTACATTTGGCAAATTCAAAGAAAATATTCTCTTTATCCTATATTTGTGAGTCTATGGTTTCATATCTAACTTATCTTTTATCATAACCAAGGAATATTATAAATTATAACTATCTTGTCCTCAATTACATTGAAGACCTCAGGAGAATATAGTATTAACTAAGTAAACACAAAATGTAAGCAACTTCAAAAATTCTGGAAATGACAGAGATAGCTGCCTGCTTGGACAGTCATCCAAAGTTCCTCTGTAACATTGGGACATCTATCATCAGCCAATAGGCCTAGAGATTTTTAGTCGCTTCTTCCTGTGTCCTGCAGAATATTTGGTAGTCTCCTCTGCAAAGCATAAACCTGAAGAAGCATTTCGCCTTGCAAACCTTCCTATGTGTCCTGCATGTCCAGTTTATATAACACATTGTCAGCAGTCCAGGCAAGAGCAGTTTCTCACCGAAGCAGACTGGATGGGGTGGAGAAATTTAGAAAGGCAGTCAAAAACCATCAAGAGCAGGTCTGAGGGGATGAAAGTTGAGGAAAGAGGGATATTTAAGAACTTTTGCAAGTGCAGGGACATGACTGGATACACATTTGTAAAAAGAGTCATCTAAACATATTTTCAACCTGGAACATTCATAAGTGTGTGTGCAAAGCATATGTGTATAAAGTTCTTACTTAAATTTCTGAATAATTTTTGATTTACCCAAACCTCTGGAAGTTATCATGAAGAGCTACATATATCCTGTCAATCTCCCCCATTGTTAATTTCATACCTTATCTTAGTGCTTTTGTCAGAATTATTATTGACTCATGACTCTTAACTAACAACCACTTTTTCCCATTACAATTTGACTCTCATTATTCAAATTAGCACATCATTTGATTTATATGGCCATGTCTCTTTTTGTGTCCTCTGGTTTTTGAAGTTACTCAGTTTATCTTATATATATAGCACGAATCTTAAAAGGTCTTATTAATAACAACAAACCTGGAGCCAGGTATTGGGGTGAATGCTGAAAGACCAGAGAGACAGAACAGGTCACAGCTAACCTCACCTCACCAGTTCCTCAGCTGATCTTGTTTCCTCAAACTGGAAGCCTCTGTATCCTCATCCGAATGCATCTCAGCTGAACTGCTGCTAAAAGCCTAAAAGCTTAACGAGGCCTCTAGTTCCTAGTCCTCACACCTTATATACCTTTCTGTTACCTGCCATCATTTCCTGGAATTAAAGGTGTGTATCACCATGCTTGGCTGTTTCCAGTGTGGCTTTGAACTCACAGAGATTCAGATGGATCTCTGCCTCCAGAATGCTAGGTGCCACCATTTTCTGGTCTCTATATCTATCTAGTGGCTGTTCTGTTCTCTGACCCTCAGATAAGTTTATTAGGGTGCACAATACACAATATATTGGGGGATACACTATATAAATATATATATTTATGTAACCCTTGACAGTTTGAGGACTATTTCAGACATTTTGTAGAATATTCCTTAATTTGTGTATTTTTCCCATAATTAGACTATAGTTATGAAGTCACCATTCTTTCATACAGGGGACTGCATGGCACTTCATGACATCTCTGAGGATATCTAAGGTCTCACATCCTTAGACTGACAGGTTATTCCACTGTGAAACTGCTCTATATCCTTTCCCATTTCATTCATTACAAGTCTGTCATAAACCAGGCCATCCATTAGTAGTGGAGGCATAAAGCAGCTTCTCACCTAAGCAAGGAGTATTAATAAATACTAGTCCTTGCCAACTTGTTCTGTTGTCACTAAAATGACTAAGAATACTACTGATGCTTATTTGGCAGGATCAAGAGAAGCTAAGTGTCTTTCAGTTTGTGGGTAAATTTGCACAATAAGGAGTTCCTTGTCTCAAACATCAGTGTCTTTGCCTCTGAGAAAGTTAAGTCCATGTATCTATCCTCAGTGGAATCATCCTATCACTTCCACGATTGTGAATGTTGATTCTTGAGGGCAGAGGAGTCTTATTCTTTCTATGCATAAAGCACAAACATACAAACAAACATGTCAGTGGAGTGATGAGAAAAGCTGCAAGGCACACATAAAGAGCTAGATGAAAATGCTGTTTCTTTTGCAAAGAATTGGCCTGCATATGATTTGTGAGTTACTACTTTTTATAGTTATTGAAAATAAAGTATAACATTAAGAATAATGTGAAGAAAACAATATGTGTTTACACAAAAATTTCAAAAACATTTAATTGTTAATTGATGTTTATATAAAATTGTACATACTACATACAATGTAATATTTCAGTATATAAGTATAATATGTAGTGATTATGTCACAGTAACTTTATTTTTTCCCTTCTATTGAAAATCAATTCTTTTCTCCTACTATATATTTTGAATACATTTTCACCCCCTCTACTCTTCCCAGTTCCATTCCACCTACCATCTGATAGTCTCTGATAGTCACTCTCTTTCTGTCTCATTAGGAGTAATTTCATCACTCCTGTTTTTCTTTTTTAAGACCAGTAGTATTTGGTTTTACCCCACGTCTCTGGACTGTCTAGACTCTGGTTCATGGTCACTCAACCCATGTAGGGTATAGGTTTCATTTCTTGAAGTGGGTCCTAAGTGAAATCAGTCATTGGTTAGTTACTGCCAGTATCTTTATGCCCCCATTGCCCTAGCGTGTTTCTAGGCAGGAAAGCATTGTAGACTGAAGGGTTTGTGGCTGATTTGGTTCTCATGTTTCTCTTTTGGTACCCTGCAAAGTACCTTCCTGCATCAACAACATTAGAACAGGGGTGATGGTTCTATGTAGGCACCAACTCGACCTCTCCTGTTCAGTGAGTTGTGTGGGTGTTATCTTCAGCAATGAAGTCTTGTTATCCATTTGTGGAAAGCAACCTGTTGCCTTGGCACTGGTTTGAAGCTTACAATTAATTGCTGTCAACCACGGTTAACCTGCTGTGCCATAGAACATTAAAAGCTATATCTCTTATCTGTCTACACTTGTCTACCATGCTAACTATCCTCTCTCATCTCTTCTTCCCAGGCTCTGGATAAATAAGTTTCTAAGGTCAGTAACATACTTAAACCAGGTACTGTGTCTTAGAACCACAACTGACGTTTTCTTGTGTTTTTATTTTGTAATTTATCCCATTTTTGTGGACATTTTCTACATACCTGAAGTTCATGGGTTATTGGCAAACAAAATAATTTTTATGTGTAGGATGCTTTGTGATACATTTTCAAGACATGCTTTTGTTAAAAGAAAAATTTAAATTTTTATTGCCTATCAATAAAATTGAAAAAAAATCCATGGATGGGTTTGGGGAAGAAAGCAAACATCAAGTAGCAATTTATCTTTTCTTCCTCTAGTCTTGAGGTAAGAAGCACTTAGCATAGAAAGTTTGGAAAATAAAGCACAAGGAATAAAATACTTGGGCCGTATAATTTTATTACAGATTTAGTGCACTGCTACCAAGTAGTTCTCCACAAGTATTAATAACTATTTTTCTTTTATAATGTTCTGTATTTTCAACAGCTCTAACATATCAATATTTAATGTATATATTTATATTTCTCAATCAAACTTTCTTTCCCTATTCATTGTTTAATTTCTTTAAACTAAAATGGCCTCAACTTGGTATCACTGGGTTCTTTTATGAGCAATCCTATCATTCTTCCTCCCCAGCTTCATGACCTTCAGCTCTGTGAATTATCTAAGGCTGCCCTTTAAGCACCATTCTTCCATGGACAAAGCAGGGAAAGAACTTTAAAAAAAAATCACTGGGTCTTATTTAGCACAATGTAAAACCCTGAATGATTATGGAAATGAGAACTTATATTTAATGCATCGCACAGTCAGATGTGTGTATACATTATAATGACACCAAAATAGAGGTCTTAAATGAGTTCAGGAACCCTAGTCAGAATTTATGACTTCCCAGGGCACTGAAATAAGGAGAAAATTATATTGCTAAACCACTGATCTTTGAAGCATAATAGGGAGTGGGAGAGTATTAGGGAGAATGAAGACAGAAAGAGATACCCTGATTTTCAAAAGGATGAGGAAGTTATTTTCCTTAGACAAAGCACTGTGAGGATGACATTAGTGTCTGGCAAGTGGAAGATATATATATATATCCTCTTCCTGGATCCTAGGTCAAAGGTTAGTGGTCATAATCAGGTCAGAATCTGGTCATAGTGGGCTTAACTCTTGCTCTGCTCTTGTGTGACTAAAGATATCTGACTCTCATTCACTGGTCCTAGTGCTTTGGTGACTTGTGCTTATGTGAAGAAGAATTAGATTTGAACTCATTTGGGTCACTGAGGGAGATCAATGTCTCTCTTCACTAGACTGTGGACTCAAGTGTGGAAGTGGTAGAGGCTTCCTGAGTATGCAGAAGAGTGTGGACTCTTAAGTGTGGAAGTGGTAGAGGCTTCCTGAGTATGCAGAAGAGATATGTGGTAGTTCATTGAGTCCCACTCTGGAGCCATCTTCAGAGGATCCACCTCTGATCAAGGCTGAGGACTGGTTAACCCCCAAATATTGTGATATGTAATTGGAGATTGATTTATTAGCTTCTTTTCCTTCCTGTTCTTTGACTTATGGTCTTTGTGCTTTATAGTATAGGCTTATAGTACCTTCCTTTAAAAATTTTAAAAATAACTTTTACCAGTTATTTATTAGTGTGTGTGTGTGTGTGTGTGTGTGTGTGTGTGTGTGTGTGTGTGTG
>CABHPR010140139.1:35132-51243 GCA_902168415.1 Peromyscus melanophrys | reverse complement strand
GTCAATTGAAAGGTTACAAATACTTGGGTAATTATTAGGCGAAGGTGGGCCTAAATGACAAGAAATGATGGATCCTGAAGAATGCAAGTCAGCCATCATGAGAACCTTAAAACAAATGAAGACATGTTTAATACAGCTTCATCTTTTCTGAGTATTGACTATTGAAAAATACTTAAAACTTCTCCTGCCTCCCATAAGGACTGCATCAGCTTCAGCATGACTCACTTGATGGAAGTGTGAGAATGAGTATGGATTTTAGAAAAAGTCATCCCTATAAACCAGAGTTTGCAAAATCATACAAAATCTTGGCAATTGGCTGATACCATTCAACTGTGAAAAGCATGCAAGTGAGTTTGATTCCCCAGGACACATACTCCCAAAATTGTCCTTTGTTTTATACATATGGGCCATGGTGTGTACACACATGCATACACATATACACTGACTCAAATAAATAAATAAATTAAAATGTAATAAAGCATTCAAAGAACAGAAAGCGTGGACATGTGTTGCTTTAGGGGGGAAGAAGAGTGTAGGGGGCCTGGGGAAAAGAGTGAACTAATCCTCCACAAATAAGATGCTCTCTTGGAAGTTAATGTTTTATTTTAAGCATTTGTAATCACAATGTAGTTCACATATAATGTATCAGGGCTCCACTTCAAGTGTCCACTGTCTCTTGAGACTCAAGGAAAACTCTTAGGGATCCTGTAAATTTTTTTTTTTTTTACATTACATACTTCGAAACATGATGGCACAGAATAGTCTCCTGTCCCTAAAGGGAACGATGCAGGTACAGTAAGGCACGATCAGACCAGAGCAAAACCAGGACAATCTAGTAGGAGAAACCACAGGCTCTTAGCTCAATGACAGTATCCTGAGCTAGTGCTGGTCCGATGTGGGCCCCCGTGGGCTTTATCAAACTTGTGGTTAAAGCCTGGCTTCCTGCAGCACACAGAGTCCTTCTCTTGGGCAGGTTACACTCAGTGCTTGCAGCTTTCCTCAGAAGAGATTCCCCATTTCAGCATCTCCAACATCCCCAGGTCTCTATCACAGCTTAGGCTCCACACTGTCTCAGGCAATGGCCTCTCAGTGGCTGAAAAAAAATCCAACCTTGCTACGTGTTGCCTGGATTCTATTGGGGTGTCCCTTGAACAGGAGACACCCTCAGGAGAATAGGATACTTTTGAATCATTAGGTCTGGTTTGCAAGGCTGACATTAGTTAAAAGTGGTCAAAAGGGAGCTAGAGAGATGGCTCTGTGATTAAGCCCTTAGTGCTCATGCAGAGGACCTTGGCTCTGTTCCCAGCACCCACATAGTGACTCACAACCACCTGTAACTCTAGCTCTACAGAATCTGGTTCCCTCTTCTCGCCTCTGCTAGCTTCTGCTCACATGGTACATATAACACCCCCCCCCACACACACACACAAACACACATACACACACATATACATGAATTTAAAAGAATTTAATATGGTAGAAAATAAAAAAATCAGTTTCTTAGAAAAAAAGCTTGGTGGTTCCTCCTGAAGTAAAACACATTTGCGTATGACCAGCAAGTCCACTCCAATGTATATAGTCAAAAGCACAGACAACAGATGCTGGAACAGATTCTCATGCATGAATCCCATGATGCACTGGTCACAGCAGCCAAAAGCTGGAATGATTCAAGTCTCCATCAGCAAATGAATGAACTGACAAAATGTACTACACCCATGAACAAAAGTATGCAGCCATAAAAAGGAAGGGTGTTGATACGTGCTACAGGGTGGGGGAAACTTGAAACATGATGCTAAATGAACCAGATGTGTGAGGTCATGTCACAGATGATTCCGTTTATATAGATTTTCCCGAACAGATATCTCAGAGAGACCAAATACAGATTGGTGGTTTCCAGGAACTGACAGGAGGGTGGAAGTGAGGCATGATGGCTTAAGAGGCACAGGGTTCTTTGGAAGTGATTAAAACCTTTTGGAGCTTGAGCAAGATACCAGTGCCTAAGCCATGCGAATAGACTACCCACTGCTCTACCACCATACCACTGTATGACCTCAAGTGCTTAATGCTCTCTAATGTGCATGTCACCTCACTGAAACACATTCACTTCTTCTGTCTCACTAGCCACACTGAGGGATCAGTACCTAGTGGCCAACATATTGGGCGGCACAGAACCTGAGTGCTCGCATCATTGTAGAAAGTCTACTGGAGAGCACCAATTTACCAGAATGGGAGGTAAATGGAACGAGATAGATCTTGGTTCACATGGGCCTGGTGCTTCACAAAGACTCTGTGTTCAAATTTGTAAATCCTGATCTTCCTTAGGGAGCAAGCATACTTGGCTCTTCATTTGCAATAGATGACCACCAGAGGGCAATCTACACACCTGAATACAGAAAACTGATCCCAGCGAGAGGCTAAGAGCTTCTAAGATTATTTTTAGCATCCAGAGCTGAGTTGGTGCTAAAAGCAGTGTGTAGAAAGCAAACACTGATATGATAGACTCAAAGTGAATCTAGCACCCTCATCTCTGAGATTGCTTCTAGTTTGGGGAAATTTTCTTCCTTGGCTATGTAGGTTTCTAACCCAATATGAATTGTTGAGTATGCAGAAAATTTAAACTGAAGTAGTTCAGTCTGTTCTAGGACACTGAGAAAGAGAGACACATGCTGCTTTCGCAGAGGAAAGAATGTGAGCAATGTATGCACACACATAGTGTGCATATGGACAGACACATGGAAATGAACCAAGTGAAAGTCAAAGTGCGGTGGCCTGGAGGCGTTCCTTTCTCTGCCCTCCAGCTTTGTTAGCACCTTTTCCTCAACACTGTTGCTGATGGCTTCATAGTTGATGGCCTCTGTCACCACTAAATATTCAGGATAACTTCAAACTCTGCACTTCCAAGCGGTCACACTCTAATGAAGGCAGAGCAGCTCACCAAGCAAACTGCCTATGGGACAGGAACTAACCAAAACACAATAGAAACGTTTGAAAACCATCTTCTTTTCTGGGACTTTGGCCAGCATAAGCCTGTACGCTGTTGGAATTTTCAGAATCACTTCGAACAGTTATTGCAACCAGATAGATGAGCAGGGATGCAGCCTGGCTCCGGCTTTGCTGCCATTTTTTGGCTAATGCAAATGAGAAAACCTAGTCTACCAGGTTTATATCTGCAGAATCCCATCCTACAGGGACTCAGTGGCTGCCTCTACCATTTGGTGTTTGGGGAACTAAGATGACTTCCCTTTTCTTCTGCATTTGGAAATGTTGTGGGTTAAAATATAAACTCAGTAATCTCAGCTACTCTGGAGACTGAGACAGGAGAATCACAAGTTCAAGGCCTGCCTGGGCTGCAGGGCAAGTTCAAGGTTAGCTTGGGCAACTTAGTGAGATCCTACAGACAATTAAAAAATAAATAAGTAAACCAAAGAGGGCTAAGGCCTACAAGTGAATGTAATTAATTAATTAATTGCCTTAGTTCTTGAAGAACTATCCCCACAGGTCCTCAGGAATGACCAGCTGGTTAGCCCTAGGGACATGGATAATAGGTCCCCTACTTCGTTTTCAGCCTCTCCCTTCTTACTCTCCTTTCCAGCCCTGAGACTGATTTATTTTAAGTTTGGAGATTCTTACCCAATTTTCAGCTCTTTGGAAAAATCAGCCAAAACACAGCCCTGGCCTTAGGTTAATAGCTGCTAACAATGGGAAAGGGGGTATGTAGCAGAAATCTTAAAAGTTCTTATTAATAAAACAAACCCAGAGCCAGTTATTGGGGTGAACATTGGAAGGTCAGAGAGACAGAATAAGCCACAGCTACCTCACCTCACCGATCCTCAGCTGGTCTTGTTTCCTCAGACTGGAAACCTCTGTGTCCTCATATCCGAATGGCTCTCAGCTGAACCGCTGCTTCTTGAAAGCCTAAATGCTTAACCAGGCCAAATGCTTCTCCAGGCCAAAATGCTTCTAGTTTCTGGTCCTCACGCTTTATATACCTTTCTGCTTTCTACCACCACTCCCTGGGATTACAGGCTTGCTTTCTGGGATTAAAGGCGTGTGTCACCATGCCTGGCCATTTCCAATGTGGCCATGAACTCACAGAGATCCAGAGGGATTTCTGTCTCTGGAGTGCTAGGATTAAAGGCGTGTGCTACCACTGCCTATCCTCATGTTTAACATTGTGGCTGTTCTGTCTCTGACCCCAGATAAGTTTATTAGCGTGCACAATATTTTGGAACACAATACCACCACAGGGGTAAAATGTATTTATTTAGTCAGCTGAATTTCAAAAGCAGGTGTTTTAAATATGATTCTTTTGTTTCCTTATAATTTTTTACAATTTTTGTAGACGTGTACATTCTGTGTTACTAATTCAGCTGGGACATATTTTAGATCCCTGAAACACAAGACCAAATGACACTAAATTCTCCAAGGTTGAGGCCCTCTCATTTGATCCAAATGACACAAAATGTTTCCCTTTCCCAAAAGCATCTGTGACTAGAGCCATAGCTGTTTGGTAGAGCTTTTGTCTAGCATGAGTAAGAACACACACACACACACACACACACACACACACACACACACACACACGTTTTACCTAAAATCACTGACACACAAGACAAGCAGCTAGAGTATGCTAGAACTCAGAGAACTAAGGCAAACTTATAGCCTTTTACACAGTATCACATCTCGTAAAGATATTTATAAAACAGCCAACAGGAAGCAGAATTTCACAAAGAGCATTGCACACAGACAAGAGACACATACACACATACAGATATGCACCCACATACACACATATACAGACATTACAGACACACTCATACACACAGGTAGACACACACACACAGACATACACACATATACATATACAAATAGACACACACACACACACACGCACACACACATCAATTTGGGAAACCATGAAAGAAAAACCAATGTGTAAAGTGGCCTAATAGCTTCACAAAGACTGAGCATTTGACTTGGGGCCCATTACAGATCTACGTAGTAAATGCTTAGAGGAACAGGAGTTGCTAGTGAGTATCCAGGTTCCTGGAGACCCCACAGTTCCTCCTACCTGCCTCGAGCCTCCACGCCCCTCACAACCTTCCTCACAGAACTGTTGAATGACAAGAACGCCCAAGAGACTTAAGAGCTCACATCTCCTGGAAGCTCATGTCAAGAACAGGCAGGATTTTGTAAACTAAGACCCTTGCCTTGAGGTGGGACAAGGTTATGAAGTCCTTTAAGGTCTAGAGTCCCCTGCCATGGGTAGCCACTACATCTTTACCTGAAATTGCTCCACCTTGGTTTCTGCCTTCCCTGCCCTTATTCTTCCCTTCTGGCTTTTGTGGAGAGCTTTTCTTTCATAAATTTATGAAGTCCTTGCCAAGGATCTGTTTCTCGTGAGCTCCATACAAAGAACCCCACTTTGCTTTGTGTGGCTCGAGGGTCCATGCATCTGTATACTCCATTTTATTCATTTATGTACTCAGCAGATTTGCACCGGGTTCCTATGGTGCCTCTGTACATCCTAAAACCACTTGACCTTAGATGGCTGGTGTTTGCCCAATAGGAAGAAATAGGTAAGTTTCCTTTCTCATGTAACTCCAGTCCATTTTCTGGGAGACTGAACACAAGGAACTTCCTTTGGGAAATGTGGCATGTAGAATTAGATTCAGCACATGTTCTCTCACTCACAAGTCTGTGTATGCCCCTCAAGGTGCTTAGGTGCGTTTCTTTAAATTGGTCTCATTAATGCTGAATGCTACATTGTATCCTGACCAACAACTCAAGGAGTCGTAACAGAAAATGCCCTGGATGTGGGATCGGGGCCCTGGGTTCTCCTTGATTGATCCCCATGAAGTGAGGAGAGACTGGAGGGGACACCTAGTGATTAAACTACGTCTTTGGTAAACATAGGTAAGACTAAAGTCAGTTTGATGGGGCAAACACAAGGCTGGCCACCTGGCAATTCTGGGAAAGGTTTTCAGAATAGTGTTAGGAAGCAGTTTCTCCAAGGAGCTCAAAGTTCATCCCCAGACGTAGCACAATCCGTCTCCAAACATCCCTATAAAGCAGAGAGGATTTTTGCAGTTCACTGTGTGTTTTTTCAAGGTATGTCTGCCCAATATTGAAATATTTAATCCGTTTCTGTAACTCATCAGTCAGTTCTGGTATTTTTCATCACAGGGGACAATAATCCAGGTGTTTTGGGGCTGGACTGACTAGTGGTAAAAAATCTGGAGGTGGAATTTGAGGCAGGGATATGCCTTCTAGCTGCCTCTTGCCTACCTGTCTTTCTCAGATGAATGCACTTCATAGAGTGTCCTTCTGAGACATCTAATGTGCTGGGATTAGAGCTGAGCCAGGTTAGTCAAGAGAGAGGGCCTGATGGCTACTGTTCCAATGGACAAAGTGCACACAGTGCCACTTACTCCTGCCTAAAACCAAACATTTGAAACTCTGCTTCACCAAGAAAGATAGATAAACAAAGAAACAAACCCCTTGTTCCTAATAGTCCCGATAGAAAGGATTAAGAACAGGGAGTGACTGAAATTTTAGATGAATTGGGATGTGCGTGCTTGTCTGCATTATGGTCCTATCCCTGAAGGCTAGGAGGGCCTGCTGAGAGTCTCAGATTTATTCAAGGACTGATGTCTGGAGCTGGTGGCCAATGGACAGTAGGTTCGGCAAAGCAGAAGCCTTCTTTCCAGGTACAGGTGTGTGTGGTAGGTGTGTGTAAACCCTGAACAATTCCAGCTGGCGCCAACTATGATGCTCACCAAACAGCAGCAAATAGCCAGAGGGTTGGCAAGGACCCAAAACAAGAAAAACCCTGTACAAAGGGGAAGGCCACCGAAGTCTCTAAAGACAAATCAAGGCTCGCCATGACTGAAAGGAGACTGAACAGCTCTGGGTTCAGCTCAGGGAGCTCACAGCCTGTGTTCTCTGAAGGGCTAGCCCTGGCTTGATAAAGTGGAGGAGCCTGAACAGCTGTGCACGTACCCCCGGCATCTACATCTCCAGACAACCTCCATGGTGCATTGTCGACCTTCTCATCACCTGACCCTCTGCCTCAGTGCCTGTATCCCATAACACTTTTTTTTTTAACTATGATCCTTCCTTGATGGTCCCTTTATCACTGGTTTAGCCAGGCTGTGTAACACGAATTGTCAGAAGGTCTTATTAATAAAAACAAACCTGGATCCAGGTATTGGAGTGAACGCTAGAAGATCAGAGAAGCTGAACAAGCCACAGCTTCCTCACCTCGTCAATTCCTCAGCTGATCCTGTTTCCTCAGACTGGAAACCTCTGAGTCCTCATCCAAATGGATCTCAGCTGAACTGCTGCTAGAAGCCTAAAAGCTTAACAAGACTCTAGTTCCTGGTCCTCACGTCTTATATACCTTTCTGCTTCCTGCCATCACTTCCCGGGATTAAAGGCATGTGTCACCATGCCTGGGTGTTTCCAGTGTGGCTTTGAACTCACAGAGATCCGGAGGGATCTCTGCCTTCAGAATGCTAGGATTAAAGGTGTGTGTACCACCATTTTCTGGCCTCTGTATCTAGTAGCTGTTCTGTTCTCTGACTCCAGATAAGTTTATTAGAGTGCACACTATTTGGGGGGACACAATATCACCACAAGGCTGCTGTGTTAAAATACCACAGACATTTATTTCTCACTGTCTGGAAGCTGCATAGGTCAAGGTGCCTACGGATGGGGTGTCTGGTGAAGTCTCATTCTCACTGTATCCTCATGAGGTGGAAATATGCAAGGCTGCTCTCTAGGACTTCTTTCCGAAGAGCATTAATTCCATTTCTGACAGTAGAGTTTTCATTAACTAGTCACCCCCCTCAAAGACTCTGCTTCCTAATGCTGTCAATTTGAGATTTGGACTTCAAGATGGGAATGGAAGTAAAACTGGAGTCCATGCAAGGACCCAAATCTATGTGTATGCTGATGCCTGGGCTCTGGCACTGATGTGATGACTTCCACAGGACAGTCACTAAGCAGCAAGCGTAGGCTGCAGGAGAGAATATCAACATCTCAAGACAGTCTCAGGGACTTGGGGCTCATTCCAGGATATCCACAATATACCACAATCCAGTCATATCATCAACACTTCAGGGGAACAGCACAAGCTACAGAGGTCAAGGGCATGACCTGAGTACAGTGTGCATAGCCTGGGTCCAAGTCCTGACCTTGCCATGGTTGAGTTCTGTGGCTTTGAGAAAGGGACTTTGAGTATCTAATTTTGGGATTTCTATAAAATCAGATCAATGAAATACCTTCCTTTTCACTTCAAAAGGTTATCATGACAACTTGTAAGAGTGCTCAAATATGTTACAGGATCTAAAATAATATATAAATGGAAGTTCTAATGTAATTGGTATGTAATTCTCACCAAAACTCATGCCACAGGGTGAGGCAAGACTCACCATCATAATAATAATTCCATTTTCTTCTCTGCTACTGTGTGATTTTTAAAGTTAAGATTAATTTGGTCAGAGGAGTTGTAAGAAAGAACAGAGAAAGGCCATAGGTCCTTCACTCACATATACCAATTGGTAACAATTTGCATCCACTCACTTACTCATTCTCTCTCTCTCTCTCTCTCTCTCTCTCTCTCTCTCTCTCTCTCTCTCTCATCTTTCTCCCTCTCTCCTCCCCCATGCTCTTTAATCCCTAAGCACTATAGTATAAATTTCTCAAGAATATTCTCTTACATCACCAGAACTTTGATCAAAACTAATAAACTTAATGTTGTATTTAATTACAGAATTTATTATAACATAACCCACAATCAAAATGCAGACTTTATCAGTGGTTTCAAAGTACCCTTTATAGCTATTTTTCCCATTCTAGGGCCAATCCAGGATGCTTAATTGCATTTATTATTGTGACTTTTTGTGTCTTTGAGCATGAGACAGGCTTCAATCTTCCTCTGCTAGTCATGACTTTGGTGTTTCTGAGACATTCAGGCCGGTTGTTCTGTAGCATATTTTGGCATTTGATGCACTTTCATAATTAGATTGCATTTGTGGAACCATGAAGAAAGCACTTCAGAAGTGGTCTGTCTTTCTCAGTACAGCATGCCGGGAGGCACAGCAGCAGGCCATGCCATCTCTACACTCCGATGGCTTGCATAAAATGGAGCCCTCTACATTTTTACCAAAGAAGATTTGAAGTTGCTTTTTCACCTTTTATAATTCATAAAATATTTGAAGGGACATGTTTCAAGATTATATAAATATCTAATTTCTCATAAAATCACTAATTTTAATATCGATTGGTAATTCTTGAATAAATTATAGTTCTAATGACTACTTAGGATAATTTATTAGTTCAATCTTCCACTGTTTTTAGTTGGACCCTAGTGTAAACAGTGCAGTTCTTTATTCCACTTCTGTCTCAGTTAAGGTTTCTATTGCTGTGAAGAGACACCATGACCATGGCAACTCTTATAAAGGAAAACATTTAATGGGGTAGCTTACAGTTTCAGAGGTTTAGTCCATTATCATCATGGTGGGACATGGCAGTGTGTAGGCAGACATGGTGCTGGAGCTGAGACTCTTACATCTTGATTGGCAAGCAACAGGAAGTGAACTGTCTCACTAGGCATGGCTTGAGCATATACGGGATCTCAAAGCCCACCTCCACAGTGACATACTTTCTCCATCAAGACTACACCTACTTCAACAAGGCCACACTTCCTAGTAGTGCCACTCCCTTTAGGGACCATTTTTTTTCAAATCACCACACCATATATCTGTCTGTCTGTCTAACACCCATCCATCTCTCCTTTTTTGGGGCTATGTATTCTTATTCTGTTCAACATGTTCTACAACCTATGACTCACACTGGTTGCTTTGATCCCAGACATCCCAGATGACCTGGGTACCACTTCTGATGCCTGTCTTTCAAGCATGCTTCCATCCCCTATGCCTCTGGTTTCTGTTTTTAGTACTTCCTTCCTTTCTGACACAATGTGTCAGTCCAGGTTGATCATGTACCTTTCCTGCCCCTTGACTCTCCATTTCTTTAAAGCTCTTGGTCCGACTTCTGTGCACAGAATGTGGAGGTCAAGATTTGGGCTCTAGTTGTGTTCACTGCTGCTGGGGTGTCACCACTACAGGGCTTGCTCAGTGAACAGGCGTCACCTTTCAGAACATTCCACTTAAAAAAGACTAGAATGTGGATGGCACCAATAGACAGGCTATAATGGAAGGGGGAAATCTCAGGGGACCTCAACCCCAGACATCGAGCTATAGGAGATTAAGGAGTATTGGGAGTGGGACCAATAGTCTTCTCCAGGGAAGAGCCCCCCAATTAGTTATCCAATCCCACATGATTAGCCCTGAAAACATACCTTTAAGTAACATTATACCAACTGAGCAGGTTGTATTTATATATAGTTAAGAATACATATGTACGTGTATTTGTATATATATAAATGTATATATATATATATATGAACAATTAAAGAAAAGGAAAACATGAATTTGAGAAGTGCATGGGAAGGGTTAGAGGAAGGAAGGGAAGGGGTCAAATAACATAATTATATTTTAATTTCAAAAATTAAAAAATAATTAAAGAACTTTCCAATAATGATCCTAGGTGAGCTCATTGTCCTGTGACAATTCATATATATTTACACATAAAATACATTTGTTATTATATGTATATTAAGCAGTATATATATACATATATATGTATATATATACACACACACACATATATATATATATATGGAAAGAATGGTTTAAATGTAGCAATTATATTCAAGCTAATACCACCAGTTTATTCTGGCCCTTCCATTTTCCATATCTGTGCTCCCTTCTCCAGTAAGGAAACACCTGCTACACACACACACACACACACACACACAATGCACCTCCTAATTTTCCCAACCCCAGAACATTCATACTGTTCTTTCTAACTTGCTCACCATGCCAGGATGAAAAACAAATGACCTAATGAATTTAATATTTGTTTGTACTCTTTTTGAACTGAAAATATATAATGAAAACATTGTGCTCCAAAATATCTTGGACTAATTTCACTTCCTCCTTCAGCTGTCATTATATTTTTCATATGAAATGCAAATAGATCTTATCGTTGTTTCTGTTTGTATTTCATTTCCTGTTTTCCCCTAGCCTTATTGATTTGACTTTTTTGAATTGTAAAGTGTTAACAGGATTCAAAAAGTTAAGATTGTACCCAAAAGATGAATTTGAAGCCTTATCTCTCTTCCCACTCCTTGTACTCCATCCTCAACACACCCTACAAATAATCAAATGCATCTTTTGGCATTTATTTTTCCTGTTTCTTTTGATAAAAATAAGCAGTTCCATGGATTTTCTTCCCAGTAGTTAATATTGGGATTTTTGAGTAGCTCACAGAAAAGGCTCACACCGCACACAGTCAATGGGCTCAGATTCTGTTTCCCACTGACTCCAAGGAGCCTGTAGGGGTCAGCAGGGGATGCTGGGCCAGCTCTCTTGAGCAGAGAGGATATTACAAGTTCACTGCAGCCTGAACCCACATCCATCAACTGGCTGCTAATCCTTCTTGACAGACATCCCAGAAGAAACTTGATGTGTTAACTAGTTCCAGAGTTTAACGGGTGCGAAAGCCAAGGTTTGCACTTGGGAGGCTGGGAAGAAAGTGATCTATTTCTACCTCTCGCTGACAGTGGGAAGTCACCGAGAAAGTGGCTAGCCTCAGTGGCCCTGTCCAGTTGTGGGAAAAGCTTGCATTTGTTGTTGCTGCAGCTCTCGTCACTGATTCATTCCTTCCCCCATAAGCCTGTACTGAAGAGAACCCGAAGCCTCAAGCCCCAAGCCCTTCTTAAGAAGCATTTGATATGGCACCTCTTGCAGGATGACAATAGCGGGTCTGTCTGCCTGCCTGTCACTGGGGCCTCTCGTCCCCACAGGTGAAGAAAAAGAATGGAGGCTCCACCTGAGCGCACCTGCGCTCACCTGTACAGAGTCAAGAATGTGAACAATTCAAGCATTCTCTAGCCAGTCCGCTGAGATGCTCAGGTGCCGCGGCCTAAAGAAGCTCGGTGCACTTTGCTCTGGGGGATTTCTCCTTTGTCTCCATTGCTTTCTTGGCAGAAGGGCATAGTCAGCACTGGGCGGCAGATCCAGAGCCTCAGATGGCTGCCGTGGCTCAGGCGAGCAGGACCACAGCAAAGGAGGCAGCTTCAGCTGGTCCCTGCAGCCAGGGGCAGTGTGAGCTCAAATTGACCCGAAGAAGCCCTCCCCCACAGTTCTCCCAGATGCACAGGGGAGAAGAGCCTTCTCTCCATCTCTAACACTCAATGTTTTCCCCTGAAGTCTCTCCTTCCCCCCTTCACTACACTCAGTTGAGAAGTGTAAAGAGATATCCACCCTTAGGCAAAGAAATGATAAATTATCTATCTCCCTGATCCCAGTTGAAACCCTCTTTGGGTTGACAGGTGTCCCATTTGCCTCACAAGGCAAAGAACCGGGGAAAAGAGATGTTGATGGATGGTAACATATATGTGAGTACAACAATATCCCATTGCTGTGGCTCTGTTGGAACATCTTGGGTTCGGAAGGGTTGTAGAGGTCACCAGAGTGGCCAGTCGTCCACTACCCCAGCAGTGCCTCTGCAACACCTTTGACAGGTGGCCATTCAGCTTCTGTCTGAACACTTCCAATGACAAGGAGCTCCGTGCTGCTAAATGGAGACTTCTACTCATCCTTCAAGACCATGATCGGATGTCATCTGCCCTGGAATGCTTCTCCCAGTTCACCCAGGCAGATCAGTTACTACATGCTTTGCAATCGCTCAGCACTTTGCTCTCACCCCATCATAGCATGTTGCCCTGGGATCTGTCTTTCTACATCCACATCTGTCTCTCCTACCAGCCTCAGAACATTTCAAGGAGGAGAGCTGTGTGCTATTCATCTTTGCATCCACGACTCCTAATACAATATCTGCCACCTTGATGTTCCAGTAATGATCATTGATGCGGACAAGTGCATGCTCCTAAGCCAGGTCATCCTGTTTTTAAAGAAGTACACTCACTGAAAACCATCCTTGGGCCTCTGCCTTCTTTCTTCTGATTTCCACACACTGGTCCTTATTCTGCTCTCAAGCAAAGGAGTAAAAAGAAACTGGGATTTATAAAATTTCCGGAATCTAGTACACTACCTGCTTAGCCTTTTTATGTCAAGTCCATTCATTGTCTCATTGACCAATCTTCCAATAGATGTCGGTTTACTGACTTCTCACAGTCCTCTCCCATGCAGACACTCCCGCCATGATTACTCAGCTCATGTGACCCCAGGACTTGAACTTTCCCATCCTGGGTGGGTTTATCTTAGGGAAACAAAGGAATCCCAGGCCCCACCTTTAGTTCCACCCTTTACCCTGGCATCTGCTCAGTCTTAGGTGGACAAACACATGAAAAATGTGGGTACTTTTGCTCAGGGCCAGTCACAGCACTTCAGTAGGATCAACTTCGAGGGAGAGTTTCCTCAGAGTCTGTACTGGTCAGGGTTCTCTAAAGGAACAAACCAAGTAGGATGAGTGTATTTATATTTATTATACAGGATTACAAGGTGTAGTCCAAGCATCTCAACATGGCTGCCTCATGACAGAAAGGTCATGAATACAGCGGCTATTTAGTCCACAAGCTTGGGTGTTTCAGAAGTTCCAATTTGATGCTAAAGTCCTGAAGGATTCTTAAAGAGCTGCTAGTCTTCCTCCACTCTGCATTGGAAGACCAAAGAGTTTGGTTCCAATGTCAGTGAAAGAATGTCACGCAGCAGGACCAATGCTACTGCCATCAAGAGTGAGAGAATGCAGGCAAAATGCCAAGTTTTCTTCTGTGTCCTTTTATGTGGGAAGATGTAGTCTAAATTAAGGGTGAGTCTTCCAGCTTCAAATAATCTGATCGAAAAATCCCCCACAGGAGTGCCCAGCAGGTTGAGTTTTAGTTGATTCAAGATATAATCAAGTTGACAACCAAGGTTAGTGATACCATCATCCCAAATGAGGAAACATGAGACCAGAGAACCAAAGGCCATAGACCAACCCTCAGAAGCCTGTTGACAAGTAATGATGAGTTTTTTGGTTCAGGTTCTTATTCAGGGGTTGGTCAACAATATTTTTCTCTAATCTTGTTTGTACCTGTGGTCTAGGACAGATTAAGCTGTTTTAAGGAGGAAATAATTGTGTAAAATGTAGCTAATATATGAATATACCCATATCTTCATGTCACACATTGTCAAACACTGACCAGGCTATAGGCCTTTTTTCTTACCATGCTTTGCACATAATAAATCTGTTATTTTGGACCTTAATAATAAATCATGAATAGAATATGGCAAATACGAAAGTCTCTTTATGAGGAAGACACAGTTAAACACATTAATAGCAGGACATGGTTTTCGTGCCTATAATTTTAGTACTCAGTAGGCTGAGGCATGAAGATTACTGCAAGTTAGGGGCTAGCCCAGCCTACATAATGAGTTCCAGGTAACCCTGGGCTACAGAGTAAGACTCAGTTTCAAAACAACAATAAAAATTTTAAAATGAAAGAAAAATAAAAAATACACTGAATAGATAAACACTGTTGATTAGGATAAGAGAGGGTGTGCTGTAGTAATATTCAAGTGCAAGATCCTGGTAGTTTCATGGACTTCTCACCCAGTGGACTAGACAGAGACCTCAGTTCCTGTACAGTCCCTTGGTAGCCCAAGCTGATATCTTCTTATTAGCATGTATGAGAGATAATGAATAGAAATGCCAGGATCCAAACACACCCAACATAAAATCTGAGGGAGGCAGCATGGAACTCAACACAAAGAGGACACTCAATAAATGTGTACTGGATGAACAAAATGAGCGACATGCCAGATAGGCTGGAAATCCACTATCATTGTAATTTTGCTGGCAAACTTAGCTATATTCTGTTTAAATGTGCTAAATGTGTGTTGTTGAGTAGGAGAAATAGATTATAGACCATCTGTTTGGTATGGTTATGATCTCATTTAGGCAAAGTTATGGATGTACACATAAACACACCCCATAATTATATACTACACAAAGAAAATTCAGCATCTAGAAGAGTAGTCCATCAAAAATAATTGGTAAACTATTCCGTTCTTTTAGAACTTTAACAATTTTCCATACTGTCTGATGCATTTTCAGTGAGTACAATAATCAGAAACAAATAAAAATGGTAACTTTGGCTTCAAGGGAAAAGTAGCGATACTCATTATAAAATAATAAGGTAGACATAATAATGAAAGCATGTGTGGTGGGGGATGCTGGGTAAATGGCTTAGTGAGTGAAGTGTCTACTGTGCAAGTGTAAGAACCTGGGTTTGGTCTCCAGCAAACCATGCAAAAGCCAGGCCCAGTGGTGCAGGTTTATAATTCTACTGTTGAAGAGGAGGAAACAGGAGGATCCCTGTGACCATGGGCCAGCCCGTCTAGCCAAATTGGTAAACTTCAGGCTCAGTGAGAGACTTTGTGTACAATAATCAAGTGGGGAGTGTTTAAGGAAGACACACAGCAACTTTCGCCCTCCACATGCAGCCGCACATATGTGCACACATATATGAACACATATACACAAAAATGCAGGGAAGAAAATCGTGCATATTCTGAAATGAACAAGTTTACAAAAGGACATAATATCCAAAGCTGTCTTTCCAATGGAGCACTTACTGGGATAGCTTGAAAGGTACATTAAACATAAATAAATGCTCCAACACAAGAAGGGCTAACCATCTGCCTTCAGGTAGGCACAGATTTATTATGATCCTTATTTTACAGATGCAGATTAGAGTTGATTGGAAGAAGGGGAAGCGATGACTTGGAATCAAAATTTTAGCAGGTGAAGAAGGAAAGCTTGAGTCTGGTGATCTTTCAGTTCAGAGCCTTGCTTCTAGCCATTACATGGTGTCATTAATTTCTTTCCAATTGTGTGACCAATTGAAAAAGTTGGAGGGGCGGTGGGAAATTGGTTTGGAGGTGTTCTTCAGACTGAATGGTGGTCCAGGTAAACTCAGGACTGATAGCAATATTCAAATCTCTCTCTCTCTCTCTCTCTCTCTCTCTCTCTCTCT
>CABHPR010140139.1:14612-34506 GCA_902168415.1 Peromyscus melanophrys | reverse complement strand
CCCACCCCACCCCACCCCACCCCACCCCACCCCACCCTGCCTCAGTAACTTTACTCCTTGAACTTCTCAGAATTAGGATTTCATTATCTTCTCCCAGTCTCCTCGTGCCCACCATTCCCAACCAGGTAAGATGATCCACCTATCATCCTCGTCCTTCTTACCTCATCTCAGCTGCCCGTGAACAGATGTGTTTTCTTTCTTTCCTAATTTGAGAATTGTTCTCTATAGGAAACCACTTAGTTGGGCTTCTGATCAAGGCAGAGCTGTGGGAATGATTAAAGGTTTGGACAAGTGCCCTGCTTTACAAGAAAACCAAAAGGATGGAAAGATGGGGCTTTCTGTTCCAGGGCGGGGGAAGCTGAGAGGAAGTGTCCTACAGGCCTGCCCAGCACACAGACATGTGGGTGAAGAGGCTGTGACTGGGTCCAGGGATGTAGAAGTAATGGTGGTTATCAAGTCTAGCTCCAGCCATGCGGCTGTAGAAAACTCTACAAACTTCCCAGGTACCCTCTCCCTCCCTCCCTCTCTCCCTCCCTCCCTCTCTCCCTCCCTCCCTCCCTCCCTCCTCCCTCCCTCCCTCTCTCCCCTCTCCCTCCCTCCCTTCCTTCCTTTATTGAGGTCACTAAACGTCCACTGTTTTGTCTCCCTGTGACTCTAGTCATCTTCATTTCTCTTAAAAAACGAAAGCAGGAAATAAATGTTCTAACTTTGTCTAGTCTTTCAGTGTCCATTGACACAGCATACGCAGTGTTCATACAGAAGGGGGCAGAAGTGAGCCGAACCACTGGCTCTCAAGCCAGGAGCTCAGAAGTGTGGTGCAGTTACCCCTGATCAGGGATAAGAAACCTAGCACCCCATACCTTTGCCTTTCTCATCTGAAAAATGAGCACAATTCTGTCTTCCTAATAAGTTCCTTGGGAAGATAAAGTGAGATAGCAATGATGGTATTCACTGGACTAGTTCCAGGACTGGGCAGAATGCTTTCTGCGAGCCTCTCATTTGAGCTTGTGGATTATAGAGTTCGTAGAAGAGGGAACCACTTACGGTCAGAATAACTGGGTAGAACCTGCACTATGTACCCAGCCCCTCAGTTCATAACCACAATGTCTCAGTGTCCCACTAACCTCTTTCTGTTAGAATGTGTCATAAATAGACATCAGATTCCTTTGTTAATCTTTGTAGGCTCCCGACTAACATTGTATTTTATAATTGTTTTATAAAAGAACAGGAAAGGCATTCCTTTTCTGACTAAAAAAATACTATATGCACTATACAATACTATATTGGCTTTTAAAAAATTCTAAAAAGTGCAAAGAGGAAAGTAGAAACTATCTAGAAGCCTGTGACCCAGAGGGATCCACTCAAACATCTTGCTGTGTGTTCTTTAATATTCTATATGTCCTGTTATATATACATTATGTTCATTTTAAATCCACATTTTGTTTTTATGGATTTACCCCTTAAGAATTTTGATAGTTAGTTCTGGATATTGACCTTACGGGGTTGAGAGATGCCCAATGAATACAGAACATTCCTGAAGAATGTCTTGAAGATGTTTCTGGAGAAGATTGACATATGGCTCAGAGAATGAATGGAAAAGACCTGCTTTCAATGGGAGGCAGCAGCGTCTAGTCTGCTGGGGGCTCAGAAGGACCAGGAAAGTGGAAAAAGGAAGCTTCCTCTCAAGCCTTTCCTTCCACAGCGGATGTTTCTTCTTTGCTACCTTAGACATAAGATTTTGGATCCATTACGCAAATGGCCCTATGGGGCTGCACCACTAGCTTTCTGGGTCCTAACTCTTGGCCTCTTTAGGGGATATATACATAAATATACACCATGGGCTCTGCTTCTGAAAAGAGCCTAGACTAATAAAGCAATAGATCATGGATAAATTTTAATATCAACTTTGACAAACTACTGAGTGTTAAGTATCATTTGCAATACGTGATGGAACTGAGATTCAGACTCTATAGAGTCCACTCTGCTGTGCCAGACAATAAAAGATAAAAACTTGATATGTACCGTAAGAAAGGCACGTGTCATCCACAAAGAGTAGAACAAGATGAGTACTGGGGTTCATCTTACCAGTGTCTTCCAGCTGCACCTTCTTTTTTTTTTTTTTTTTTTTTCTTCAAGACAGGGTTTCTCCATGTAGTTTTGGTGCCTGTCCTGGATCTCACTCTGTAGACCAGGCTGGCCTTGAACTCACAGAGATCCACCTGACTCTGCCTCCTGAGTGCTGGGATTAAAGGCGTGTGCCACCGCTGCCAGGATCAGCTGCACCTTCTTGAGAAGGCAGCATCCAAGGGCCCAGATGCAGGTGAGGGATGTAGGCCTGTTGTCATTCAAGTGGTCCAGGAAACAGTAGGTGGAAGCTGAGGGAAGGATCAAAGTCAATGGTTTCTGGGTATATTTGAAGACAAAGTTAACAGAATCTTCTGGCAAATTGGATGGAGAGTTGGGAGAGAAAAAGTACTGTAGTATTGCCTTGGAGGATAAAGAAAGGCATCACATGAGAAAGAGTTTAGTAAGGCTTTAGAAACACTGAATGGTCAGTTCTACACAAACTGGATATGAGATGTCTACGGGATGGCTGATTGGAGATGTTAAATGGCCACCTCCTCCAAGTTGCTTCTTTCTTCAAGTCACCCCACTGCCTCCTTTCTCAAAAGCCATCTCCATAAGGGCTGCCTGGACCACATTAACTAAAAATGGGATCTGATCCTTATCCTGCTCTTATCTTTGTGTGCACAGCAAGCGAACAGTGATGTATGAGTGTGTGTGCATGTATGTATGAATTGTTCTCATGTATTGCAGTCAGTTGGGATATCTTCTGCTATCTCTCTTATTTTATTTTATCTCTTATCTTATTACTCTCACTGAATGTAGATCTTGTCGTTTTGGCTAGACTCGCTGATCAGTGAGCTCCAGAGACCATTTGCCCCTGCACATCACCCTCGGCTTTGGTTTTGAATGACATATCTGGCTTTTAAGTGAGCTCTGAAGATCTGAACCCAGGTCCTCCTGATTGCACAGCTATTTTCCCCACAGGGTTATCTCCCTAGCTCTTCTATTCTTTCTTGATGAATCTGTAAAACAGGTAAAAAGCCTTGGGTGGTAGATATAAATTTAAGATGTAGCATCATATCAATTTATTTAAGTCTGTGAGCCCACATAAATTCAACCAAGGAGAGCATGTGGGTAGAAAAGAGGGATAAGGCTGGGTGGTGGTGGCACACGCCTTTAATCCCAGTACTCAGGAGGCAGAGGCAGGCAGATCTCTGTGAGTTCAAGGTCAACCTGGGCTACAAAGTGAGTTCCAGGAAAGGCACAAAGCTACACAGAGAAACCCTGTCTCGGGGAAAAAAAAAAGAGGGATAAGGACTGAGTGATGAACCCTGGGCTCCAATGATGAATGTAAAGAAAGGAAGAACCAGTAGTGAAGACTGAGCTAATGGGATGGAAGGAATTACAGGATGGTGCTGTGTTCCTAAAGATTAGGAGGGAATATCCAAAGGAGGTATAGAACCCTGCTAAATCAAGGAGCATGCAGAGCTAGAACACCAGTGAACACAAGTCTAGTGAGTGCTGAAAGTGAAAAACCCACAGTGTTTTCTCTGACTCTCATTCACACTCAATGGACTGCCACCCATGACTCATTTATTTAGATGAAAACATTTGCCAAGCTCCACTAGGTGCCAGGGATGTGAGAAAGTGTTTGTGAGCAATACAAGCAAATCCTGTCTTCAAGGCAGTTGGTGAGTGCTCCAAGGAAATCCTGAGTCTGGAGAGGGCAGGAAGAAGAAGCTGTTGTCAACAGGTGGTCAGAGAAGGCCACTCTTCAGCAAGGTCACTCAAGGCTGAGCCATGTGGGTGCGTGGAGAAGCACGGAATGAGACCAATCCACCTTCTGAGCTGATGGGACCCACTACATGCACATTTCTAGGCATGGAGTGTCCCGTCTTCCTGTGGAGTCCTAGAAATGGTGCGAAGGGTGGAGGGTGGGGTGGGATGAGAGGGTGAGGTGGGGTGCAGTCTGAGGCCTCTGCCATGAATGACAAAGCATTGATAATGAGGGGGAAACGTTTCCTTCTTTCTCTCCCCTTCCAAGACTAGCTTCAATGCAGCCATCTGTCACTGGACAGGGGTTTTCCCACATCCCATCTTCAGATGAGCCTCTGTGCTCCTGTGACTTAGAACCCCATAAACAGTTGTACCGTTGGCCCCTTTCAGCTCCATAGAGGATAATAGTACTTCTTCCAAGGCAGTTCAGAAAGCACCCCTCAGGTTCTCCCATCTTGGTTTGGGAGCCACACTCCCTTACTGCCCGGATGCATGACCCTTGTCTCCTGAGTGACACTTACAGGCAGGGCACTTAATGTGACTGGAAAGAAAGAAGCAATATAAAAGTAAAATATCTTGTTCTAAAGTGCCTCATAGGCATGCCCGAAAGGCTGCCCGACATCTCCACTATGTGTCATTGTTTTAAATTAAAACAGGGAGTTAAATTTTTTAAATGCAGATTTGGGGCTGGGGAGATAGCTCAGTTCATAAAATATTCAATTTATAAATATAAGTACCTGAGTTACATCCCGGAATCCACATAAACAAAGCATAGCATAGTGGCCTGCATTTGTAATCCCAGTGCTGAGGGGTCAAAGATGATTATATGGTTGAGGCTTGCTGGCCAACCAGCCTACCCAATTGGTGAAAGCTGAGCCGTAGTAAGAGACCCTGTGTCAAAAAACAATGGGAGCTGGGTGGCGGTGGTGCACACCTTTAATTCCAGAGCCAGGCAGATCTCTGTGAGTTTGAGGCCAGCCTGGTCTACAGAGCAAGATCCAGAACAAGCACCAAAACTACATGGAGAAACCCTCTCTCGAAAAAACAAAAACAAAACAACAACAACAAAAGCCATGGGAATGGTTTCTGAACAATGGCCGCTGAGATTTCCCTCTTGTCTCTACGCACTCACATACTTATGCACACATACAGACGTGGACATACACACACTGCACAAAAGCAAATATGGTACCGTGTTGATGCTACATTAAAATGTTACATGCTTTGAACATGTACAGTGGGTTGATGCATAGCTTTCCATAAGATATTGCTATCCCACTGTGAGGAAGGATAATGCCCCCAGAAATGTCTACTTCTAACCCACAGGACCTATGACTCTGTGACATGGCAAATATCAAAAGGTAGGGAACACCTTTATATCAAAAGTGGCTGGCCACTGACCTGGAGAGGAAAAGGTTCTGGACCATCCAGGTCAGCCCCATGAAATAACAAGGGACCTGTGAGTCCAACAGAGGGTCAGGAGAACCCGTGCCAGAAGACTGAAATGTGAGAAAGACCCCACTGCCATTGATGGATGTTGAGAGGGAAGGAGACCACAAACCCAGAAGTGTGAGAACCAAAAACTAGAGAAGAGGACAGAAATGGACTCTTCACTGGAGCCATGCTGACACTTCTGTTTGGGCTCAGTTGAGTCCCATTTCAGACTTCTAATTTCTGGGGCAGTGAGTTAATAAATTTTAGTTGTGTTATAAAAAAGATATTGCTATCCCAACCTCTAAACCTGTGAATGTTTGTAAATACTCTTCCAAGTGAGAAATCAACACACACGTGCATACACACATGTGTACACACACACATACACACACACACACACACACACACACACACACACACATGAATGTATAAGGATGGAATCAGAGGTTGCTGCTGCTTTCCTGACCCCCAAAGCTCTGAGCCTGAGTATCTGTATGCTTTATAGAGAATAGGAAGGTGTAGTAAGGAATTCTGGGAAAGAGGAGTGTGTGAGGCACCATGTAGACTACACTAGAACATTGCATACAACACGAGTGTGTGCAGCTAGAAGGGACAGGCGTTTCCACATGGGTATGTGTGTGTGGAAGGTGGTGATAGTCGATCCCACAGTCTGTACCCTAGCCTTCTGTTCTTTTTTTTTTTTTAAGATTGTTTAAGGATTTGCTTATTTTTTTATTTATATATATGAGTACTTTGCCGATGTGTGTATATGCCCACAGTGACCAGAAGAGGGCATCAAATCTGATGCCCTGGAGCTGAAGTTACAGATGATTGTAAACTGCCGTTTTGGGTGCTAGGAACTGAACCTGGTTCTTCTGCAAGAGCAGCAAGTGCTGTCCACTGCTGATCCACCTCCCCAGCCCAAGTGGTCTGACCTGTTTTCACGGTTTTGTACCACAGCAGCTGCTAGCTCAAGGCCCCAAGAGTAGACTCCCATGGAAAGGACTTTATCCAAAGGAGTTGCAGATCCAGCCGAGACTCTAGGATTGTCTCCGGGCTGAACAGAAAGATTGATTAGACGTTTTCACTGGCTGAATTTCTCTGAAGTGCAAGTTTGAAGACACATCTGACTTTGCTCTCAGGCATGTTCACAGCTGTTGGCTTCAGATGAAGAAGTCACGAGCAAACCAACCCCGGTTTGGAAGACAGTTTGCCTGTGATTTGTCACACGGAGAAAGCCCCAAGGAACAAGAAAGAAGTGTCTGAACTGGCAGGCTGGCACACATCCAGCTTGGGAGTAGGAACACACACAATCTAAGCAATTGAAAAGTCCTGCCTGGATTCCCTTTCTTTGCCCAGTGGGAAGGCAAGCGATCAAGCAGCCTCTCTGGGAAGCACCTTGAGGATACAGGGAAGAAGAAAGCTTCCTTTGGGGTTTCCAAAACACTCCCCTTTCATGCTTGTTTTTACTTAGTCACTACCTCCCTCCTGGCCTCAGGCACAGGAGCCTGAATCCTGCCTGCCCCAGGTAACTGGAACCCTGAATGTACACAAAGCACCACTATGCCTGCGTGATATTATCAGGCAGGCCTGGCCTGCTCCACAAGGTAAGACATCGGCTGAGCCAGGGTGGCCAGACCCAGCACTGAAACAGGACCCCCAGGCTGCTGACTGGGGACAGAGTGGCCTTTGTGAGGGACACATCCTATTTAGGCTAGTTCCTTATTAACATTGCAGTCAACGGGGCATTTGCTTTCCCGACTTCCAGCTCCAAAGCTCTGTGCAGGCTTCTGGAGGATGGGACTCCGGACTGGAGTTGACGTTGGATGCAGAGGATGATGGGGGCTTATCCAAGCTTCAGTCTTAGGGGCCCATCAGAACACTGGGTGTGCCATGATCCACCAAGAGTAGCAAACATCATGGCCAAACCACAAAACTTGATGGGAGGATTGTTTCCTGTGTCCTAAAAGGAACTGGTGTGTCTTTTTACAGGAGACATTGTAAAATTTGGAAACAGATAACATTAGCTATTTGTTTGAACTCGACCACAAACCAGTTGTGTGTTTGGGGCAAGTCTCTGGCCTTCCTGAGGCTCAGTGTCCACACCTGTACAGATGACAGAACCTATCTGGAGGAGTTTCTGTGATGGTTGTAGATGAGAAATACATGAGTACATGATAGATGCTCACACTGCAGCAGCTGGGGGCTGGAGAGATGGCCAAGCAGTTAAAAACACTAGCTGATCTCCAGAGGACCCAGGCTTGATCTCCAGTATCCACACAATGGCTCACAACAGTCCATAAGTCCAATTCCGGGGGATCCAACACCCATACACATATTTTTTTAAGTAGCTTTTGTATTAAAATTGACTCCATTAATACTCGGAGCTTTCAAATAGGTCTCAGCAGTCCTAACACATGGAAGAAGACATTTAAGGTTTTAAATAGATTGTTGACCTTAGTGCAAGTCAAGAGAAAATAAGCAAATTAATTGACAATGGTATTAAAGGCCATGTGTGTGTGTGTGTGTGTGTGTGTGTGTGTGTGTGTGTGTATGTGTTTGAGACAAAGTCTTATGTAGCCCAGGCTGACTTCAAACTTGCTACATAGCCAAGGGTGACGGAAATAGTGATCCTCCTAAGTACTGATTAGAGTTCTGTGGCATCTTACAGCTGAAGCCACAATTAATGCCAAATCGCTTCTAGTTCACCAGAGCCATGTTTGGAGCTCGGTTATTCCCAGGAGTATTGCCACTGTGCAAGAAGAAAAGAATTGGGTCTGGGTGGTTTCCAGTCTCCTATCGTCAGCTGTCCTCGGCTATGCACATTTTAGGCCAAACCTAGTGGGCCCCTCCTGGAGAAGCAGCCGTGAGAATGACTACTTTGCTTGGGAGAAAAACTGGGCAAGACAGCCAGGCAATACAAAGGTCATCTTGGACACAGAGGCAGCCGGTGTCGTTCTTGCCAGCTGTAATTTGAGCATGTCATGTCACCTTTCTAAACTTCTGAGTCCTCATCTGTAAAATAATAAGCACAAAAATACCTATCCCATGATTAGTTGAGTAGGCAAAGGGCTCAGTCCATAGATTCAATAAATATTTGTTGAGTTCACGACTTCTAGATCAGTGTTTTAGGCCAGTAAGGAGATAATTGAGGGCAAGGGACATTTTGTGACATCTCCTGATCATGCTAAGCAGGCAGGAGGTGAAGTGTTCTCGCTAACCAAACTCCAGTGCATTTGGCTGCTTAAAGCTCAAGTGAGTAGCAAAAGTGTCACTCTTCTGTATTGGAGGGAGCATTACCGTTAGGCTGCTGAATTCAGGTCAGTGTGAGAGGCTTTCCCCAGACTATGCCACTTAATTCTCACAGCAGCCCTATCAGCTCTCAAATCCCTGTTGGACACAAGAACACTGAGCTGCAGGGGTATTAAGTTATCAGTCAGCACACACCATGTGCTCTATTGATGCACTCAAAAGCCTGCGTCCCTTTAAAGAGCCTAATAGCCCAACAAACTGGTTGTATTTGATCCCCATTTTAGAAACACAGTATAGGGTAATAAATAAATAAATAACCTTCCCTGGATTGCCCATCTGATGGGAAAGACCAAGACTGAAAGCCAGACTTCTCTGTTACCGCACCTGATGAGCGGCCTCCTATCTCACACTATGGCACTCACTAACGCACACATTCTCAATATTTGGTGTGCATTAGACTGTTGTGTTAGAGTGTTTTGGGGACTTGGAATCCCAGACCCTCTCCACGTCCTACCAAGTCAAATTCTTGGGGTCTGGGCTCAAGCTGATGTGTTTTGAAAGGTAGGACACTATACACATGGCAAAGGTGGAGAATCGTTTCTCTCGTGTGGCATTTTCAAGCTAAGGACACATATATGATAAGGACAGCAATCCCCACTCTCATGGCAGGACCAGACTGTCTTGGTCAAGGTTAGTGTTCACCTGATGAGAGAGAGAATTAACTGACCTCTGGGAAGATGATCTGGGCATCCTATCCAGCCTGCTGACCCTTTGGTCTTAACTACTCCATTTGTTGAATAAATTGCATAAGAAGAAATACTGGGTAGGGATGTCATTCACAATTAGTTTTGTATAATCTTTTACATCTCACTGTATGCTGTAAGCATCGTTGTATCATCAAAATCCTTTTTTGTTTTTTGTTTTTTGTTGGTTTTTTTTTTGTTTTGTTTTTTGTTTTTCAAGTCAGGGTTTCTCTGTGTAGTTTTGGTGCCTGTCCTGGATCTCTCTCTGTAGACCAGGCTGGCCTCGAACTCACAGAGATCTACTTGCCTCTGCCTCCCGAGTGCTGGGATTAAAGGTGTCGCCACTGCCGCCCGGCCATCAAAATCCTATAACAAGATTATTTTATTCTACTTTATCACATATTTTTTATTTTTTCATATTTTACATATGCTTTATAATTGTCTTCATTTGTAGTAAAATATTTTTCTGAGTATTAAAGCCATAATGACTTTAACTCTTCTTTCCCTTGTAGACCGCTAATGTGTTTCTAACTTTTCCATGAGTAGTACTGATGGGAACAGCTGGCTACCCAGACAATTTCTATTCCTTTTCCCCATTCATCCCTCCCCAGTCTCTCCTTTCTGCTACCAGGATCTATTTGATATCTATCAATTGATATCTATCAATGGGCTCTACTCTAGACAGTAACAAATATCTGAAAAAGACCTATTTTTTTTTAATAAATTTCTTTATTGACTCTTTGGGAGTTTCACATCATGCACCCCAATTCTGTTCACCTCCCAGTCCCCCCATATCCTCCCTTCATCCCTGCCATGTGCCCCACATAAGTGAATAAATCAAAATAAGCAAGCAAGCAAGCAAAAGCATCTTTAAAGAAGTCTGTTGTCTAGAAAAACAGCCGAAGAAAACAGGTACACTTTAGAAGTGCGGAGTTGTACAGCATGGGGAGTGTACAAAAGATGTTTTGTGAATCAAAGATGGTTGGGCAAGACCAGCGATCATGCTCCGCCCTTATTTGTAAGTGACAGTGTACAAAGGAAGAAGTCATGGAGCTAGCAGCTGGGTAGCCTGTGGTCAGAGAAGGCAAGCCTAACTGTGTTTTGGGTTTGGTTCATTTCAAAAGAAACTTTTTTTGAGACAGGATTTCACTCTGTGGGCCAGGCAGACTTTGAACTCGTTATGTAGCCCAGGCTGGCCTTAAACTCAAAATAGTCCTCCAACTTCTGTAGCATGAATCTTAAACAGTCTTATTAATAAAACAAATCTGAGCCAGGTATTGGGGTGAACACTGGAAGGTCAGAGAGACAGAACAAACCACAGCTAACCTCACCTGGCCAACTTCTCGGCTGGTCTTGTTTCCTCAGACTGGAGGTCTCTGAGTCCTCATCCAGAATGGGTCTCAGCTGAACTGCTGCTAGAAGCCTGAAAGCTTAACCAGCCACATGCTTCTCCAGGCCACATGCTTCTCCAGGCCAAATGCTTCTAGTTTCTGGTCCTCACGCCTTACATACCTTTCTGCTTTCTACCACCACTCCCTGGGATTAAAGGTGGTGTCACCATGCTTGGCTGTTTCTAATGTGGCCTTGAACTCACAGAGATCCAGAGGGATTTCTGTCTCTGGAATGCTAGGATTAAAGGCGTGTGCTACTACTGCCTAACCTCTGTTTAATATTGTGGCTGTTCTCTCTCTGACCCCAGATAAGTTTATTAAGGTACACAATATTTTGGGGAACACAATACCACCACATTTCCTCTCTTTTTGTCTAAAATTAAAAAAGCTTATAACTAATACAAGAAAAACTATCCAATAAGTATATACAATACATATAGTCAAGATTATATTAATGATGTCTAGTCCATTATATTAACGATGTCCAGTCCACTAACATCTGATAAACTCAGACAAAAAATTTTCATTACTTACCTTATTTAAAACAAGTAGTTCCTTTTTAAAAGTAGATTCCATAATCTCCCTTTTTATCTTATCATATCCATATTCTCTTTTTTCTTTTCATAATACATTCAGTAGTCTACCTTTTGTCATTTTTATATCTTCTCCTTTTTCTTTTCAAACTTCAGTCTCCCCTATGTTGGAGTTACAGACACAAGCCACTATATCTGACTAAGGAACCATTAGTTCATCTGTCCTACAAGTTATAACAGAGTCTCCCCCACTGACGAACAGGCAACTACTCTGCTCCCTGTTTTTTGTGAGTGAAGCTTCTGGGTCCCCAACACTCATGGACAGAAGACAAGCTCACTTTTTCCACAAAGATGTGGAACCTTTTAAGTGTCTGGATCCCTCTTCTACAGGGTCCACTTCTGATTCTCTATACTTTTTCCCATGGTCAGGCTCAATAGCACATCACTGGCACCAGTGCACAGCTGGTTGGGATGCTTAACAGAGGATTTCACCCTTGCTTAAAACACAGCCACACTTGGAGTGCCCCCAGCCGGACTTCCCCAGCACTGCCATCCAAGTTGTGGTGGTTTAAATAAGAATGGCCTCCGTAGGCTCATCTATTTGAATGGTTAGTCAAAAAGGATGGGAATGGTGGAAAGGATTAGGAGGTGTGGCCTTGTTGGAGGAAGTGTGTCACTGGAGGTGGGCTGTGAGAGTTCAGAAGCCCAAGCCAGGTTGCAATTGCTCTCTCCTCCCGCTGCCCATGGATCCAGATGTAGAACTCCCAGCTACTTCTCCAGCACTGTGACTGCTTACACGCCACCGCGTTCCCCACCGTGATGAAAACAGACTAAACTTCTGAAACTATAAGCCAGACCCAATGAAATGCTTTCTTGTATAGAAGTTGCCACGGTCGTGGTGTCTCTTCACAGCATTAGAACACTGACTAAAACACGATTGCAACCCTGCTTTGGCACAGTACTCCTGGACAGGGCAAACCCAGGTTGTCTGGGGTCATCTACTTAAATTTAGGAAAGGTGAAGAACTAAAAGGAAAAAGTTATTATTAATTTTTAAGCACAAAAATGTTTGAAAATGTCATACATGGATACTGTATATATCATTTCTACTCCCCCTCTACCCACCGCAACTCCTCTCCTGCCCCTCCTCCCTCTCAAATTCATGACCTCTTCTTTATTGTTACATGTATATAGGTATATATACAGTCATAAATACAGTTAAAAATTATTTCGAGTGAAAAATATAAAAATATTGCTAGTATAATAAATAACACAAAATCCAGAAAAATATGTTCATGGATTAACACCTAACGGGCTCTTACATTTTTCCTAAATGTTTACCTATGTACTGAAGCAATATTTTCTAAGAGGAGCATAGAACGGACAGATAACCCAAGCTTTCTCATAGCTGAGCAGCTTCAAATTTGTTTGCTACTCTTGGTAAGAAGGACGCACAAACAGGTAAAACACAGAGTTGCTTCAGTCTCAAACCATCAATACAATTTTGCACCTGAAACCACAGGAATCAGAAACTGATAAATTCTCTCTCATGTAGTTCCCATTCCACCCAGGCCTCCCTCTACATCCATATTCTGCATGACTATTCCGTGGGTATCTGGTCACAATTCCCTTATTAAGTACATTTCTAATATTAAAAAAGCTATACTTTGATTAGTCACAGACAAGAGTCAAGTCTTCTACTTATAGTTTGATATTTGCAACACTCTCCAAAGAAAATCTTGGCTTCATATATTCCAAATCATTTTACATTCTGGCTTCTGACTAGAAGGTTTGAATCCCGTACTCCTTGTCTTGCTTAGCTACCTTCTATGGGGCACAGCTTACCTGGCACTTCCTCTACAAGGCTGTCTCTCATAGCCTCCTCTATGTAGAGTGGGTCCCAGCACACAGTCAGGTGTCTCCGCAGGACCCTGCCCTTCCTCTGCACTCCACACTCAGGGTTATAACTGCCTTCTCGGTTGTCTGTCTTCCCCAATCCCTGTGCACTATTAAAAGCCACAGCACTGAGCACAGTGACTGGCAGACACTAGAGTTCAGTAACTATTTGTCAAAGAGTGCATGCATGAAATTGAGAGAAGGAGCCGACACTCCCATCCATTGCAGAATGCAGAAGAGGTTGCGGAAGCATTCAAACCCTGTGGGACTGACCTCTGGGGCTGTGGTCTGCATCAAGAACAACGCACACTTTCTCCTATCTGATGAGAAAGGGTGAACTGCTTACTCCCCGCAGGCACTCTTCAAAGGATGTGGACACCATTTGTTGAGGGCATTGACCCTAGACCTCAAAGGGCTCGTAGAGGTTGTAGCCCTGAGTGAATGAAACTTGTGCAGGTCAGCTTGCTTCCCCGATAACACAGGTCTCCTGCTTGCTGGGTGACAGGCCATATAAAAATCTGCAGGTGTCTGTAAGAGGTGTAGTGTTCACTCTGTAGCCAGCCCTGCAGCTACTCTGAGCAGGAAGAAGAACTGTGCCCACTGTGGGAGCACAGGAATAGGAGTTGGGGGAAGAAATGGGTCATTAATCAAAAGACAATGACCAGAGGTCAGCCTGCTCTAATGTCTCTAAAGTACAGGATGTAGCCAAAGGATCAGCCTGGCCCTTAAGAGTGTCTAACCTGTTGGGTGATGTCCCACCAAGCTCTGCAGAGTGGGACTCCTTTTATATCTCAGGACTGCTTTCTTCCCATGGGGGAAGCCGCTTTACCCATTCCTAATTCTTCATTGTGGTACAAAGCTCCTCAACTGCTCATGCGTTTCTTGGTTCAGTATACTTGTCCCTTTGAGAAGAGAACATTCCAAAAGCCTGAGCTTTGAGTGGTCATACACCTCTCAGTTCATGAGGTCGTTCACTAACTTCAGGATCTGTATCCAAGTCAGGGCAATGGGAGAACCCTATAGAGGGTTTCAGGTTCCCAAAGCAATATCCTCACGTTCTCAATCTGGGTAAGTGCCACCACCTTTCTTAGGGTGTATTGGTATGTGTGGATGGTAAAGGTTAGCAGTCCTGCTCTCCTCTTTCTAAGGTTTTACTTTGTTTTTTATTTATGTATATGTGTGCCCATATCTGTGTGTATCAAGTGGGTGCCTGTGGAGGCCAGAAGAGGCTATTGGATCCCTTGGAGCTGGTGTTACAGGCAGTTGTGAGCCACCCAATATGGGTGCTTGGAATGGAATTAGGGTATTCTGGAAAAGCAGCAAGTGCTCTTAATTCAGCTCTCTCCAGCTCCAGGTAGACACTTCTTTACTCCACCCAACCCTTTTCTGCCCTTTCTACTTTTCCTCTTCATTATTTCTCTCTCATTTGATTTCTTTTACTTCTTTTTCTATTCCATCAACCCCAAGCCTGCTGGAGTGTCCGTATATAGGTTCATGGCATTGTTTAATGTAAAGCCATTTGGGTATAAGCTAAACAAGACTAAGACTTTAAAGCTCCACTCTAAAAATCTCTCTCCTGTTTTCAATAGCTGTGTGACCTGCAGTGAGTCTCTGGTCTTCTATTCCTGTGGAAAATGGGAAATAAGTCATACCAACTCAGCAAGGAGGTGTGAAAACTAAATATTGTTCCACTGATGTGCTTGAGGCTCACCAAACCTTCCCCCTTTCTCTTTCCCCCTCCATACATTTGTGTGTCAAGGACACCCTATAAGAATTATGAGCTCTGCTCAGCTCTGCAACCTGCAGAGTACCTATGTTTCTCATGGGCCAGTCTTTCCTCATTTCCCTGGTTTTAATCTGACACTGACAACGGTCTTTTCAGTGAAGTTACAATATGTCTACAATTTGGTCTGATCTTAAACAAAAGATATTTTGCTGAACCATTGCTAAAGTTAAACGGAAATCTGCAGCTTTAAAGTAGGACTTCTCCAAAGTCTTGATGTTTGTTTGGATACATCAGAATCTCCAGTTTTATGTACAAAAGTGAAAATTCTCAGCCCTCATCCCAAGATCCTGAGTGTAGGTCTCTTGGAACTCTCCGACTTATCTGTTGTACTCTGAAGTCTGAGTTCTCTGGTCTTAAGGTGTCTCAAGAGACTTAAACTTATTGTTGCAACACAGGGTTAAAAACAAACAAACACAGCCCAGCTATCAGCTCCACTGACCATCAATAATAGCAAAACAGCCTTTTCCAATTGGCTGTTAAGACCCAATGACTTGCCTAAATACCCCTAAGAAGCCAATGGTAGAGACAGAGGGAAGCCCGACATAGATGCTTCCAGCTTCAACTCCCTCTCCAGATGCCTCCCTCCCCTCCAAAGAATTCTCTCTACCTGACAAACGATCCCTAAGCAAGATAAAGTGTGTATGAGAGAAATAGTAGCAGGAGGGCAGAAGCAGAGGCACGCTTCCTTCCTGCCTGCCTGGATTCATTGTACACCCTTATTTTCAAATCCACCCTTGAGGTCAGATGCCAGATATGTTCTCTTTAAATTCCTGAATATGCAACTTCAGGTGAATGTAATCATAATTAAATTCCATTACAGGGACGGAATGTGGATGGCTAATAGCATTATTTTGTTAATGCTAAGATTTCATCTATACGTCCTCCGAGGTATCTTGTGTGCCTCCTCACAGTTGGGAGCTGCTCTGGTGAGTTTCAGGTTTCCACCTGATAAAAGATTCTTGGACCGAGGCAAGCATTTAAAACATTAGCCATTATCCGACAGAAATGAAGTTAATAATGCCTCAAGAAGAGAATAGTTGAAAGAGCGGTGGTCTGAATGTCAACAGATTTGAGGTTCCAGCCCAAAGAATGAACCCTGGAACCTGGGGGGCTGCTTGTCCTCCATGGTCCTCCATTTCCCCATTGGAGAAAGGCCTCTTTAGATTGCCAAGAGGCACCCTGAGACATGCTAGTGCTCATTTTTGAAGGAAGCCATGGAACCTCGTGGCTCCACAGAGTGTCTTATACCTAACTCATCTCATAAAGGCTCAGGAAAGTTCTGGATAGGAGAGCAGCTTAACTTCTCTCAGTAGTTTTTGCCAAATCCAGTTCACTTTTTCCATTCAAGAAGTGCTGCTTGAGAACCTTCATTATGCCAGGCAACATTTCATAAACTGGGGATTCGCTGGGAAGAATACATACGACAGTCGCTGCCTGATGGATCGTGGAAGAGTGTTGGGCTCCAAGTGAGCCAGGCATGACCTGTAGTCTCTAGGACTATCTTTAGACCTGATTTCAAAACACTGAAGTGTGCCCAAAGACCAGTCTGTCCCTAAAAATCACTTGGTTCCCTATGAATGATCCATGTCAGACAACTTCCTGGTAATGAAGGGAAGTAGAATTTGTCTTTGGCACTCTAGCTGCTTCTATAGTCAGATTATGCCTGCACTGTTAGAATCTAGTATAATTTAGTCTGCTCACCCTTTGTTTTCCCAGTTTTATACAAGGTGCAATAAAGCAGAAATCACCCCCTTTGCTGAGCAATTAAGAGTCTTGAACAATAACCTGACAAAGAAAGCAATTACAGGTCAGTGAGTGCAATGCAGTGGGTGCAGGAAAGACAGCAGACTGAACGGGACCTGTCATCTAGTCCCTGCACTGCCTTTAGCTGATGACCTTGTGCTGCTTCCCCCAACTGGACCTTGACTTCATTACACTTAAAATGCAGACGTTGGACTAGATAACCATTCACAGTTGGTTCTATCTGAGGAATGTGTTATAAATTGTGTGAGAGATTTATTCATTCCTCTAACAAATATCTCAAGTTCCCAGTGGTACCTGGTTCTGGAGCTAAGATAAATAACCCAAGAACCCTTCTCTGTAATACTTGGGCTAACATTTACTGAGCATTTATTATGCACCAAAAGCAATAGTGGATGCATTTCTTATATGTGACACAGTCCTTGGAGAGATACGCTATTATTAGCCATGTTGTTGGGGGCAGAATTCTAAGCTAAACACACATGAATCTCACTTGCACATAATTCTCTTTTGTAGGAAGCTGGTGGAATCTTTAAATTTGGTAAATTGTCACTTCTGTGATTATTTCCTGTCATATGGCAAAGACGATTTTGCGGATGTATTCAAGGTTCCTAACTGGTTGATCTTAAGAAAGTGAGGAGGGCTACAGAAACCTGCTAGTGGGTAAAAGTGCTAACTGCATAAGCATGAAGATCTGAATTTGAAACACCAGCACCCACATAAGAAGGTAGGCGTGGGCACACTTTTGTCGGGACCACAGCAGTGTGGGGGAGTCATGGACAGGAGGACCACTAAGGCTTGCTGGACAGTCAGTCTAGCCAAAGCCCAGGTTCAGTGACAGACCCTGTCTCAAGTAAAAGAGTGATAGAGCAGGATATCTGGTATTCTCCTCTGCCCTCTGTAAGCACCTGCACACACATGTGCAATATAATACACACATACATCACACATTGATCGGCCAGTTTAGCCAAAGGGTCAAACTCCAGATTCAGTGAGAGACCTTGTTTCAAAAAATAAGGCGCAGAGTAATAGAGGAAGACACCCAAAGCTGACAACTAGATGCTTGAAACACAAACACACAAATGAGCATATATAAACACACACATTCATACAACACACACATACAACACATGCATTCATACAACACACACATACATTCATATAAAACACATACAGACACACACAAGCACATGCGTACACACACACACACACACACACACAGGTGGGAGTTGTCCTGGATGAAGCTGACATAATCAGATGACACCTTGCTGGGATTTGGATTCTTCCTGGGAGGGAGATTTGCACTGCTGGCCTAGACAAGAGCAGAGCTCCACACAGTAAGGATGTCAAGCAGCATCTAGGAGCTGAGAGCAACTCTTGGGCAGTCAGCAAGAAGGCACAGACTAGCTCTACAGCCTCAAGGGGCTGGACTCTACCACTACTATGAGTGAGGTTGGGAGCGGGGTATTCCATAACCAAGCCTCCTGAAGGGCACACAGATGAGACCTGAGAAGAGAATCTATTCACACTGTGTTCAGACCTCTGACCTGCAAATGTGAGTCAATAAACGGGTGCTGCAGTTTGGGGTGATTACTGCATGGTGTCTTAGTGTGCTGCCTGCTGCAATAACAGAATACCCAAGGTTGGAAAACTTATAAAGGAAATAAATTTATTTAGCTCTTGGTTCTAGAGTCTGAAAGTCCAAGATGGATAGTCATATTACATCATAGTATGATGGAAAGTGGAGGGACAGATGCAGGAATACAGAAGAAATAAAACAAAGCATCTTGTCCTAGACTAACTTAGTCTCAAGATGAGTAACAGAGTCTGCCATGGGATGTCTTTCTGTATGCTGTGAATATGTGTTGCTCTGATTGGTTGATAAATAAAATGCTGATTGGCCAGTATCCAGGCAGGAAGTATAGGTGGGATAGCAGAGGAGGAGAATTTTGGGAAGAGGAAGGAAGGCAGAGTCAGGAGTTGCCAGCCAGACACAGACAAAGCAAGATGTGAAGGCAAAACTGAGAAAAGGTACCAAGCCACATGGCTAAACATGGATAAGAATTATGGGTTAATTTAAGTGTAAGAGCTAGTCAGTAATAAGCCTGAGCTAAAGGCCAGGCAGTTATAAAATAATATAAGCCTTTGTGTGTTTACTTGGGTCCGAGCAGCTGCAGAACTGGCCGGGACACAGAAAAACTTCTGACTACAAGAGTCCCCTAAGAAAAGCATTAATCCCTCTTGAGAGTCTAAGCATTTCTTAAAGGCTTTATATCACAGCACTGCCACAGTGAGCATCTGATTTCAACATGGAGTTTGTAGGAGGCACTCTAACCAAGCAAATGACAAGTGAAAATTAATACACTCTCTTTATACATTAAAACCCCAAAACAGGCATGTGAGTGATTAGCCAGGGATAGGATCCATGGCATCCTGTTCCTGAGGCTGGACTCCCACACCATGCTCTTGTCTACAGAGAGGAAGTAAGCCAGTAACCAAGCACCCACAGTAGTTTGCTGAGTAAAAAACTGGACTCACTAGTTTAAAATATAATAGCAAATGACCATATAGAGGCAGAATTAGTGGTGTCTCAGGAAGAGAGTCCACTGTTAAACGTTCAGAAATTGTAAAGTCTGGCTGGAAGCTTGAATTTTGACATGGTGGAAATAATTATCTCCTGGGAATTAGCAGATGTTGAATAGAGATCAGGCTTTTGTGTTTTAGATTGGAAAGTATGTTGGTTGACACATCATTGGAATTAAGGATTCTTTAGACAGGACCTGGGAAGATAACTTAGAGGGTACTTTCCCCGGAGGAAGCATAAAGAACTGAGTTTAGATTCCCAGCACTCATAAAAGCCAGGCATGGTGGTGCCTGTCTCTAACCCTGGGGCATAAGAGAACAGAAATAGGCCAGCTCATAGGTCAACATCCCTAGCCATTTGGTGAGCTCCAAGTTCAGTGAAAGCTCAGTCTCAAAAAAAGAAGAAATAAATAAAGGAAGGAAGGAGAGAGAAGGAGGAGGAAGGAATGAAAGAAAGAAGATAGAAGGAAAGAAAGGAGAGAGAGAGAGAGAGAGAGAGAGAGAGAGAGAGAGAGAGAGAGAGAGAGCGAGAGAGAGAGAGAAACTACATAGAGAGCAATACAGGAAGACATATAGCATCAACCTCTGGCATACACACATGCACATGCACACACTCACACACACACTAAAGTGCACATCTCTCTCTCTCTCTCTCTCTCTCTCTCTCTCTCTC
>CABHPR010140138.1:46042-56969 GCA_902168415.1 Peromyscus melanophrys | reverse complement strand
TGTTGGAGGGTACCCCCTGGGCAGGGGTGTAAGGAGGGTGGCCTGTTGGAGGGTACCCCCTGGGTAGGGGTGTGAGGAGGGTGGCCTGCTGGAGGGGTACCCTGGGATGGGTCTGACTCAGTGAGCCGAGAAGCGGTGCTTCTCTTCCCCACGTCGTCCCATCGTCCCATCGTCCCACGTCCCATCGCTGTGTAGCTTTGATAGCACGGGTTTGCCCTGGTGGAAACCAGAAGGGCTCCAGCTCTGGGAATGACGGCCTAATTCCCCAGGGGAAACCTTACACTGTTTGTTTTTCCCCAGAACTAAACTTGTTTCTTTGATGTGTGCACAGGTTCTGGTGAACACTGCCTGCTGTGTTTTGATGTTGGTGGCTAAGCTTATCCAGTGTATTGTGTTTGGTCCTCTTCGAGTGAGTGAGAGACAGGTGAGTGAACAGATTCATGTAGAGAAACCTTAGGGCTGGAGAGATGGCTCAGAGGTTGAGAGCACTGACTGCTCTTCCAGAGGTCCTGAGTTCAATTCCCAGCAACCACATGGTGGCTCACAGCCATATGTAATGAGATCTGGTGCCCTCTTCTGGCCTGCAGTCATACATGCTGTATACATAATAAATAAATAAATCTTTAAAAAAAAAAAAAAAGAAACTTTAAAAACACTATTATATTTGGTATAATTTCAAGTATATAGGGAAGTTCCTTGAATACTATAAAGAACTCCTGGATGAGCTTTATTCAGATTCACTTTCTAGTGTTACTCATACATGTGTGTGCATGCGTGTGTGCGTGCGTACTTGTGTGTGTGTTGCATATATGAGTGCACTCACCTGTACTTGACACATACAGAGGCCAGAGGAGAATTTTAAGTGTCTCCCCCATTTCTCCTCCTTAGTTTTCAGCTGGGGGCTCTTATTGAGCGAGGCTCAGTCACACGTGCTTGTAGTGCTGAGCCATCTTCCTGGTTAGTCCCAGACTCATTTCTTATTTACGCAGATTTTCTCGTCCATTTGGAATTAAGTAGTGAACATCATACAGTTTTACCCAGGAACTTCAGAGTATGTTTTCCAAGAACAAGGACATCTTCATGAGTAGTCAGAGCACAGTGATAAAACCAGACATGTTAGCCTGGATCTTTGTTTCATTGTACTTGGGGAGCCCGTCCATCCCATTATAACTGTTTCTTCATGATTTTGATTTGTTGAGACAGGACCTTGCTGTGTAGTTCTGCAGGTCTGGAACTTGCTCTGTATACCAGGCTGCCACTGAACACCGCAGGCCTCACGTCTTAGCACCCAGTGCTGGAATTATCACTACTTCTGGCTCAGAAGCTCCTTTTGATACTTTATTCTTCAAAGTTGCCTTCAAAATCTCCTCTTCTTCAAAGCTTTGGGTCTTTCTGAGTTGGAAGTGGACCAGGCTGTGGCAAGCTGAGTGGCAGCAGTTGGCCTTCAGTTCTTTGTTTTCTCAAACATGTTTGGTATCAGGTCACAGTTTGCAGGAAACATTACCTTCAAGCATTTGAAACTTGCTATTAACCCAACTCAGCCTTTTCAGTATAGAACACATCTTTTATGCTGTTCTTTGTTGGCTTATTTTATTATTAATGCCACCTAGTAGCATTTATTATGAACTATTTTGAGAGCCAAACATTGATGGCACACACCTTTAAATCCAGCACTCGGGAGGCAGAGACAGTTGGTGGTGCACGCCTTTAATCCCAACACTCGGGAGGCAGAGACAGGCTGGCCTCTGTGAGTTTGAGGCCAGCATGGTCTCCAGAGAGAATTCCAGGACAGCCAGGTCTCCACAGGGAAACCCTGTCTCAACAAACAAACAAACAAACAAATGAAAAGAAAAAGAAAAAAGAAAAAAAGCAGTTAAGCATTAAGTCATTTAATTTACCACCTATTCTGTGAGACACAGAATTATACTAAGTATACTTATTATATACTTAGTATACTTATTATACTAAGACCTATTTTATAGCTTAGGGAGCTGAAGCATGAAATGTCAAGGACCCCACAGTTGTGCAGTAGCAAAGCCAGGAATCACAACCGGTAATACGTCAAGTTCTCCTACTTTCCCTGCCCAGGAAACAGACATTCACCCAGGATTCTAGGCTTTCTCTGTCGGGGCATGGTGTTTGGAACCAGGGTCTACACTAGCTGTATACACTGTGTAAGGGCAGAGGGAACATTGCTGCTGGGGTCTGCCTTTGCGGTGGATAGAGCTAGAAGATACTCTTTTCTTTTTTTTTTTTTTTCCAACTTTGTTCTTTGAACACAAGGTTTCTAGTCAGAGCCCTATTTAAATTCTCAAATTAATTCAATTCTTTGTGTTGGGGTCTTTTTGACCTCAAACTCAGGACCCTATTGCTTCTGCCATCCAGTTCTGAGTGCTGGAATCAGAGGTGCCCCGTAACCATACTCTGAGCTTTAACTTTATTTTAAATTTGTAAATATTTAGAGTCCTTAAAAATCATATATTAAAGTCCATTTTGAAGTCATGCTTTTGCTGGGCATGGTGGCACATGCCTTTAATCTCAGTACTTGGGAGGCAGAGACAGGCGGATCTCTGAGTTTGAGGCCAGCCTAGTCCACATAGTGACTTCCAGAACAACTAGGGCTACATAAAGAGAGCCTGTCTCAAAAGAAAGAAGAAAAAGTCATTCATTCATTCTTACTTTACCCAGATTCTTACTACCTCCATCAATAGCTGGGTAGTCAGATATTTTAATACCTGTAAGAGCTAGAACTTATTTGTTGTCCCCTTGCCCCAGGAAAGTGTCGATGTTTAAAACTGAAAGTTTTCGATTTGAAAAAGATTATAAGGACTGGAGAGATGGCTCAGCAGTTAGGAGCACTTATTGCTCTTGCAGAGGACTAGGGTTTGATTCCCAGAACCCACATGCTGGCTCACAACCATCTGTAACTCCAATGGTGGATGTTCCAACACTTCTGACCTCTGGGAGCACCAGGCACTCACGTGGTGCAGATATAATATGCAGACATTTGTACACATAAAAGAGTTAAAAAATAATATAGCAAAGAAATAACATAATCTACTGCTTCTGGAACACCTTAACAGTTGTTTAGAAAGCAGGTGACTATTAGAAATACTAAGACCTTTGTAATCTTCCTTTAAATAGTGCTGAAGGAGGAACTCATTCAAGTATATGTAACTTCATAAAATATTCTTTGGATAGGGAAAATTAAAAACGATTTGAGTCTGCCTGTTACCATTAAGTCAATATGCTGATATATCTAGAGAATATTTACCTACATTGGTAAAATTCTCACACTAATAGGTGAGAGAAAACTGTTAAAAATTAAAATATTTTTATATTGGACAAAGAAAAAAAAGATAAATATTAAGGACATTGTTTTATTTATCTTGTTTTGGTTTGGTTTTAGTTTTGGTGTTTTTGTTTTATTTTATTATTTGTTTTTTGTTTTTTGAGACAGGGTCCTGTGTAGCCCATGCTGGCTTCCCAAGGGCTGGGATTGCAGGCAGGCACAGTCATACTTAGCTGTGTGGCTAGACATAGTTTTAAATTTTTTCTTGTTTAAAATATTTTATTGATTACATACTAATTTTAATTTTTTTTTATTTTCTTGTGTGGAGTATATGTGTGAGCATGTTGTATACATTGTGTGTGAGCCATCCCCCAGCTCTGCTTAATATTTGATTCTTTAGAAAGTCTAATCTTTTCTATTGTTGATTAAGTCAGAGTGCAGAAGTTTTAAAATAATATGATAACCCTTGCTGATCTTTTCTACTGTACATGTAAATATAAAATACTTCGCCTTCTATGGGGAGTGCTCCATAAGCTTGCTTTTGTTATGTTAGCATCTCTTAGGTACACTTGGTATGATGGAACTCACCTTTATACACTTTTTTCTTTTTAGCATCTCAAAGACAAGTTTTGGAATTTTATTTTCTACAAGTTCATTTTCATTTTTGGTGTGCTGAATGTCCAGACTGTGGAGGAGGTGGTGATGTGGTGCCTCTGGTTTGCCGGCCTTGTTTTTCTGCATTTGATGGTTCAGCTCTGCAAAGACCGATTTGAATACGTGAGTTTTTAGCCAACCTCTTTTATTGCTCAGTCACATATGTGTGCCAGGTTTGATGTAAGCAGTAATGTGAGAAAGTCACAGGTTGTGTGCTTGGGACAGCGCTCAGAGGGGGACTTCTAGGTCATTTATCACGGCCTGTTTTTGAGGCGCTTCTCTCTGTTTTTTAGCCCCCCCACCACCCCCATCCCAGTTCCCCAGGCACTACAGTCACTCTCTACTAACCTTACCTTAGGTCAGTGTGAAGGAGCTGTGATGTATGCATTGTGTACAACCTGAACTCTTCTGCATGTTTTCTGTTCTGGTCTCCCACTTTCCCCCCTTTCCCCTGGTTGGCGGAGCTTTTCCTTCTCATTGGTTTGCACTGTTTTTCTTGGGGTCAAGACTGAATGAGCTACTTCTGCTTCCTGTCTGGGTGGAAGGTCTGCCTGTGACTTCAGGTCAGACCTGCACAGTGAGCACCTGATACAGGCTGAGGCAAACAGGTTTGAAGTGCTGCCTCCCCTGAACCCGCTCTAGGACTTTGTGTCCCTCTCTTACTCAGTGTTCATGGAGATGGCATTGCACTTCTTTGTGAGTTAATCTCACTCTTGAAGACTTGCTTTCTTTTCCAGTTCCTTTCTTGTTAAAGATAGGAGCTTCTAGGGGCTGGAGAGATGGCTCAGAGGTTAAGAGCACTGACTGCTCTTCCAGAGGTCCTGAGTTCAATTCCCAGCAACCACATGGTGGCTCACAACCATCTGTAATGAGATCTGGTGCCCTCTTCTGGTCTGCAGTCATACATGCTGTATACATAATAAATAAATAAATCTTAAAAAAAAAATAGGAGCTTCTAGCCCTCTTTTCTGGGCTGGTTGTAGCTTACACTCAGTACAGAAGGAATTGTAACTCCAGGTCTCTTTTCTAGGCAGTCACTTGTCCTTGCCTAGTATCAACATAGCATTATGAGTAGTAGTTCTGTACCTGATTCCTTCCGTTGTTCTATCCCTGACAGGCTAGGCTCCAAGTGAACTCTGAGGTGGAAGATTAGAGCAAGACAAACAGAAACACAGCAGAACAAGACACTGTTCTGAGTCCTGTATACTGTTAGAGGAGATAATTGAGCATCCTTCTAGAGATTGCAATCTCATGGTAGGAGGATACTGGAGAAATGAGATGAAAATATAGTGTATATTGTATCTGGTAAATTAAATGATAAAGACTTAAAAATCTCAAAAGTTCTCACGGTAGACTGGCTTTTCGGTGTTAGTGTAGTGCCCCAGGTAAAGCTCCCACGCTTGAGCTTGAATTCTGAGTGCAGTTGCCGTGGTGGTGGAATGAACTAACGGTCTTTCCTGTTTGGTCCCTTTCAGCTTTCCTTTTCTCCCACCACACCAATGAGCAGCCATGGGAGAGTCCTGTCTCTGTTGATAGCGATGCTGCTCTCCTGCTGCGGACTGGCAGTTGTCTGCTGTGTCACAGGCTACACCCATGGCATGCACACCTTGGCTTTCATGGCTGCAGAGGTAAGGTGCTGGACACAGTCATCAGATTCCTCAACATTTTCAAGGAGAATAGAGGGTTGATGAGAAACTATTTTAAGAGGTATTTTGTCTTTGACTCTAACAGGCATTCCCCCCAAGACAAGGTTTTTCTGTGTAGCCTTGGCAGTCCTGGAACTCAGAGATTTGCCTGCCTCTGCCTCCCTAGTGCTGGAATAAAAGGCTTGCACTAACCACTGCCCAGTTTTAACAGGTATATACTGTGTTCCTGCTTTTTTGGGTACTGGTACCGAATGTTTTTATATGTGGTATTTCATATAATCCTTGCTGTAACCTAGTAAAAGAATTATTTTTCTCAACAATCAACAACTAGGGAGCTGGGTTGGCAGGTAAGAGCACTTGATGTGCAAATATGAGGACCTGAGTGTGGATCCCAGCACCAATGTAAAGAGCTGGGTCTGGCTGTACGTACATACTTGTAACCCCAGTGCTGTGTGGGGCAGAGGCAGGAGGATTGCTGAGGCTTGCTGGTTACCAGCCTTGCTCTAGAGAGAAACCCTGTTTCAGGATAATAGGACAAAGAGTGACAGAGCAGAATACCTGACATCGTTTTTAGGCCTCCATGTGCACATACACCACATATACCACATACAGCAGTTACCACATGCCAAGAACTGTGGGGGAAACTTTTTTTTCTGTGCTGGAGATTAAACCTTTGTACATTCTGGACAAGGGCTCTACCACTGGGCCACAGCCCAGGAGGAATCATTTAAAATTCTTTACACATATTGACTCATTATTAATTCTGCTTGTGGAAGAGACCCTGAGGCCTAAGGTATGAACTGTTTTGAGATTTCAGAGTGGCTAATGCAGTTCAAGTCCTCTCACTCCAAAGTAGGAAATGTGTTCTCCTTATGATACATAACAAAAATGGTCTGTGGTGAATATTTATGATATTTTTTATATATATATATATATATATATATATAGTCATTTTAGAAGCTGAATTAAAAATTTACATAACAATCATTTAAACGCTGTTCATTATTTTATTTTAAAGGAATTTTATTTTCGTGTGTGTGTGTTGCTGGAGATTGATCTTAGGGCTTTCAGTCATGCTAGGCAAGAGTTCTACCACTGAATTATTTCTAGCTCTCCATGATTCTTTCTTTCTTCCTTCCTTCCTTCCTTCCTTCCTTCCTTCCTTCCTTCCTTCCTTCCTTCCTTCCTTCCTTCCTTCCTTCCTTCCCTCCCTCCCCCCCTCCCCCCCCCCCCCCCCCGACCCCCTCCCCCCCCCCCCCCCACCCCCTCCCCTCCCCTCCCCAACCCAACCCCTCCCCTCCCCAACCCAACCCCTCCCCTCCCCTCCTCATTATGAAGCTCTGGCTGGCTGAAACTCTATAGACAAGGCTGGTCTCAAACTCACAGATATCCACCTGCCTCTGCCTCCAAAGTGCTGGGATTAAAGGTGTGTGCCACCACAGCCCCACTTGAAAAAATTTTTAATGGCATTTATTTATTTCATGTGTGAGCTACAGCATGTATGTAGAGGACAACCTGTGAGGATAGTTCTCTTCTTCCACCACGAGTCCCAGGGGTCAATTTACAGTGTCATGCATAGAGGCTGTCTCCAGGTGGTTCCGGATTCTGTCAAGTTGACAGTCAGTACTAAGTATCTCTTAGTAACAGCCACGGTGTACAAGAATGACAAACCGAAGGAAGCGCAGGCATAAACCAGGAGGACAGGCTGCCTTTAGTGTTATGTGGTAACGCATTAGTGCACATAGGAAAAAGCAGTCTGTATAGCAAGCACACCTTGTATCCCAGTGCTCAGGATGCAGAGGCAGGCTGATCTCTGAGTTCAGGGCCACCTGGTCTATATAGTGAGTTCTAGGACACCCAGAGCTATATAGTGAGACCCAGCCTCCAAAAAGAAAAAGAAACAACATACCTACTTTGGATAAGAGAGATCTATGTAGTAGCTGTTCTGAAGCTAGTTATCTATTCTCAAAAGAGATTAGGTGTAAATATTTAGGAATTTGTTAGATGCAAGGTGAATGTTTCTTTTTGCCCAGAGTATAATGTGGTGCTAACAAAGTTAGAAAGGGAGCGGGGCTGGAGAGCCGACTCAGCAGTTCAGAGCACTTACTGTTCCTGCACTGGATCCAGGTTTCATTCCCAGCCACCCACGGACATTTACACTGTCCTTAACTCCAGTTCTGGGGATCCCACACCCTCTTGATGTCTAAGGGTACCAGGCATACATGTGGTATGCATAATGCACATAAAATAAATATTGAAAAATTTTAAATTAGGAAAACATTTAAGTACTTAGCAAAAATATTTGTAGTCCCAATTGAATATGTATCTATGAAAGTATGTAACAGTGCTCCCTCTTAAAAAGACCTATTTGAAACCATACAGACATAGTAATTAGTTTGCTTTAAATATTTTTATTACGAGGTATTATTTGAATGATATTATTACTTGCTTTTTTGTTGTTATCTTTCAGTTTAACACTCTACCACACTGAGAAAAAGATATACCTAAAAGTAAACACATTTAAAGTAGGCTGAGGGGCTGGCATGGTGGCACATACCTATAGACCCAGAACCCAGGAGGATCTCTGAGCTTGAGGCCAGCTTGGTTTACACACCTAGCTTCAGGCCAACTAAGACTACATAGTGAGACCTTGTTTCAAAAAAATAAAACAACAAACAGTCCACCTCCCTTTTTTAGATGATCCCCAGGCAGTATACACTCGCCTTGAACTGATTCTTCATGTGTTGGGGTTATTGGTGTGTGTGATCATGTGTGGCTTGAGGAAATATTTGTCAAGGCCAGTTTGTATTTAAAAAAAAAAAAACCGAGCTGGGTGTGGTGGTGGTGGTGGTGGTGGTGGTGGTGGTGGTGGTGGTGGTGGTGGTGGTGCATACCTTTAATCCCAGCACTCCATATGTAGACCATGCTGGTCTGGAACTCACAGAGACCCTCCTGACTCTGCCTCTTACATGTTGGGATTAAAGGCTCATGCCAGCAGCCCAGAAGTATTAAGTCTCAATCAGTTCCTTTGTGGCTTGTTTAAGAAATATTTTGTTAGCTGGGCGGTGGTGGTGCACACCTTTAATTCCAGCACTCGGGAGGCAGAGGCAGATCTCTGTGAGTTTGAGGCCAGCCTGGTCTACATAGTGAGTTCTAGGACAGCTAAAGATACACAGAGAAACCCTGTCTTGAAAATCAAAAAAACAAAAACAAAAACAAAAACAAAAACAAAAACAAAAAACCCAAAACAAATAAATAAATGCCATGAGAGTCTTTTTTTTTCATTTGATTCCTTTGTTCTCCGTTGTTCCGGTAAATGAGGGGTACAAAAGCCTGAGGGTAGAGCTGCTGCTCCTGTGTAGTGTGTGGTTGGAATCACAGTGTTGCCCTAGTGAGATGCCCTTTCAGGGGACCGAACATAGTGACTTAGTGATGTGTCACTAGAAGAAGATTCCATGGAAACTGGGGTTGAGGAAGTAAAAGAGTGATAAACTTGACCATTTACTTCTCATTTTGTTTGTTTTTATTTTGTTTTATGGAAATCTGCTCTTTTTAAGTAAACTAAGAAGTATTTCTCTTTTGTAGTCTCTTCTTGTGACTGTGAGGACAGCTCATGTGATTTTAAGGTGAGTAGAAATTTTGGAGGGGTGATTGACATTTACTTGTTCAGTTGATTTTGAGATGTAATAGTTTAAAGTATATAAAGATGTGACTAAACTATAACATGTTTAAGTTAAATCTTCTTGTGATGGTAAGTTAGCATGTTTTTCTCTTTTTCTGTCTAAATTGTAGATATGTAATTCACCTCTGGGACCTCAACCATGAAGGGACTTGGGAAGGAAAGGGAACCTACGTGTATTACACCGATTTTGTCATGGAGCTCACTCTCTTGTCCCTGGACCTCATGCACCACATTCACATGCTGGTGAGTTCCCTCAGAAAGAGCTCTGACAGAGGACTGAGATTCTCAAGACAGAAACCCTGGTTTGTACGTTTAAAAAATGAAGTTTAAAAAAAAAAAAAAAGGCGGTGGCACATGCCTTTAATTCCAGCACTCAGGAGGCAGAGGCAGGTGGATCTCTGTGAGTTTGAGGCCAGCCTGGTCTACAGAGCGAGATCCAGGACAGGCACCAAAACTACACAGAGAAACCCTGTCTCGGAAAAAAAAAAAAAATTGATGAACCACTTAAAAAAATTGAATGAATGTGGTTGAGCGACCTTCGTCTTTGGCAGCTGGCTGTAAAGCAGTGCTGTGGACTGCTTTCCTTGGTCAAGGTCAAGAGGTGATGGCTGTACTAGGAGACTTAGTTAACTCTGCCGATAGTGAGCAGAGCATTCTTTGAGAACAGTAAAAGGGGTTTTCCCCACAGTGTCTGTACCTTTCCCACTGAACAGTTGCTCCTTGGTGGTAATGGGGATTCTTGCCACATTTACCTCCCTATAGATTTATAGTTTTTTACTTTGTAATTAAAACAAAGTGCTTGTACTTCATATCTCCTGCCTTAAATTGATATGTCATAAATTGGTGTGTCATAAATTGGTGTTTCAGTGTTGAAACAGGGTCAGTCTTAATCACCTATAATTCTAGCACTTGTGAGGCAGAGGCAGGAGAATCAAGGTCAAGGCCAGCCTGGGTATATGCTGAGGCTCTGTCTCAGACATCAGGACTACCTGGGGATGTATCTGAGGTGGAACACTCACCTGGCATATACAGTGCCCTGCTTTAGTGGCCCCCAGCACTAAGGAGGGAAATGTAAGTCTCCTTGACAGGTGAGCATTTTAAAAGAAATCTAACCAATGGGCTGGAGAGATGGCTCTGCAGTCAGGTGTATTGATTGCTCTTCCAGAGGACCTGGGTTCAATTCCTAGTACCCACATGGCAGCTCACAACTGTAACCTCAGTTCCATGGGGATCCGACACCTTCACACAGACAAATGTGCACATACAAAAAAAAAGAAAGTCTAACTAATGATGGTGAGAATCAGTGTAGTCATGGAGACCTATTTAAAAACTTGTCACAGTAACATTTAAGTCACTGGGCAGAGTGCCAGTTCACATTTATAAGTGCACTTTCTGAAAATGAAGGAAACAACATTTTATATTTTTTAATTTTATAAATTTTATCGTAAAAATCTTGCAAGTAAATAAACATTACATACCAAATTAAACAGACCCAAAGTCTATACAACATAGTGAAATTGTATATAGTTAGAATTGACATTGAAATGGAAGCTTCACATTTTGTTGTATTTAACTGCTTTTTAAAAAAAAATGCTGTTACATTTAGTGTGTGTGTGTGTGTGTGTGTGTGTGTGTGTGTGTGTGTGTGTGTGT
>CABHPR010140138.1:34031-46032 GCA_902168415.1 Peromyscus melanophrys | reverse complement strand
TGTGTGTGTGTGTGTGTGTGTGTGTGTGTGTGTGTGTGTGTGTGTGTAGATGCATGTGTGTTCAAGCCACAGTTTATGTGTGGAGGTCAGAGGACTTCTTGGTGGAGTTGGTTTACTTCTTCCACCATGTGAGTCCTGGGGATTGAACTCACATTGTCAGGCTTGGCAGGAGGCACCCACAATTAGCTACTGAGCCCATTTCACTGGCCCTTTAACTGATTCTTATATATTTAAGTACATGTTCATAAATTGAGTTCATATTTTGTACATACAGTTTTTGTGTGTGTTTGCTAATGCAGTACGGGGTGTCAAGCCCAGAGACGCATGCATGGCAAATGAGCATTCTACTTGAGCTATATTCCCAGCCAGCTTTTTAATTACTATGTTATAAACATTTCCTATGCTTTCAGCCATTCTTCCAACCATCCTAATATCTTCAGATAAAACTCTTATCACAGCCGGGCGTTGGTGGCGCACGCCTTTAATCCCAGCACTCGGGAGGCAGAGCCAGGTGGATCTCTGTGAGTTGGAGGCCAGCCTGGTCTACAGAGCGAGATCCAGGAGCAAAGCTACACAGAGAAACCCTGTCTCGAAAAATCAAAAACACAAAAAACAAAACAAACAAAAAAACACTTTTGGCCGGGCAGTGGTGGCGCACGCCTTTAATCCCAGCACTCAGAGGCAGAGGCAGGTGGATCTCCGTGAGTTCGAGGCCAGCCTGGGCTACCAAGTGAGTTCCAGGAAAAGTGCAAAGCTACACAGAGAAACCCTGTCTCGAAAAACAAAAAAACAAAAACAAAAACAAAAAAAAAACCAAAAAAAATACTTTTATCACATAGCTACACTATGATTTAATTATGTACACCCTGAAATGGGCTATTTAAATTATATTCATTCCTTTGCTATTTCAAGATTTTATATAATTAAAAAAAATCATAAGTTAATGTATTTAAGGTAGTTATATATTGTCTTTTTTACTCAAAAATATTATTTTCTTAGTAAATTAATATTCAAATCTACTTTGTATAAAATGTAGCATTAAAATATATTCATAAATTATTCCAATAAATATAATCTATATTTTATATACATATAATTCAAATAAACTTTTATATAAATTTACAACTTGCCTGTTTTTCTTTTTTTTCACATTTTATAAAATCTTTATTGACAAATAATTCACATAGTATACAATTTGCCTGTTTGCACAATTTGATAGACTTTAGTCCAGCATCCTCATAGGCCCGTGACACCATCACCACTTTCTATTTTAGAACATCGCTGTCTTCAATTTCATACACACATATAATGTATGGTGATTACATTCCACCTTATTTTTTTAAATGAACATAATGTTTGCAACTGTAACCATTTTTAAGTTCACAATTCAGTGGCATGAATTACATTCAAGATATTAATTACACTCATTCATTAATTATACTCATGATATTAATTATATTTGTGGTATTCATTGATTACATTCACAGTACCCATTCAATAACTATATTTATGATATGATTTATTACATTCATGATATTATGTCCTGATACTACTGTCCGTTTGTGGGGCTTTTCCATCACACAAAACAGAAACTCTGTACTTAGGAAATTATTGCTTTATATTCCTTTCTTCTCCATTTTGAGATAACGTCTAATCTTTCTGTCTCTATGAATTTGTATATTCTATATATTTCATGTAATACAATTCTATAGTATTTGTCCTTCTTTTTTGAATGTAAAAACATTTTATGGTGCTGGAGAGATGGTTCAGAGGTTGAGAGCACTGGCTGCTCTTCCAGAGGTCCAGAGTTCAACTCCCAGCACCCACATCGTGGCTCACAACCATCTATAAGAAGATCTGGTGCCCTCTTCTGGTGTGTAGGTATACATGCAGGCAGAGCACAGTATATATAATAAATCTTTAAAAAAAACAAACATTTTATGTACAACTGCAGGAGAAATAATACACAGATAGCTTGAACATAAAAACAGGTTATAATTCAAAAGTCCAGGGTTATTTGAAACTGGAAAATATTTTCTCTGTAGAAAATAGTGAAAATGATAACATTTCCCAATAAGCCCTTTTAAGCCAAATAATAGTTGAATTATACATATAAATATTGATTAGATTCTGGGATACAGAAGAAACCTATCTTCATCTGTTCAGAGAGCTGTTTAAGTTGTGTAAGTGAGATTCCTATTCATCTTCCCCTTCACGTTGGATTTATGGCAGACATTTTTCTGTAGGCTAATCCATAATCTAAAAAAATTTTAGCCTCCCCTCCTGAAAGTACAGCCAGCATATTCTTTCATCAGTTTGATACAGTACAAAATCTTATCTTTTTTTTTTTTTTTTTTTTTTTGGTTTTTCGAGACAGGGTTTCTCTGTGTAGCTTTGTGCCTTTCCTGGAACTCACTTGGTAGCCCAGGCTGGCCTCGAACTCACAGAGATCCGCTTGCCTCTGCCTCCCGAGTGCTGGGATTAAAGGCGTGCGCCACCACCGCCCGGCCAAATTCTTATCTTAATAGTGAAATGTTTCACTAAAGCTTGCCCAGTGATTGGGCAAAACCAAAACTTATTATAAGCCACAGTCATCCTAGGGTCCCCCCTGCTAGGTAGCCTCCCTGGATCTGTGGGTTACAGTCTGATTGTCCTTTGCTTTATATCTAGTATCCAGCCTGTTTTTCATTTGGGCATCTTGATTATTTCCGTATTTCCTCTTTTATAATTGCATGGGTGCTTGGGCTGGGGATATCGCTCAGCTGGTAGAGTGTTAGCTTATCATGAATAAACCCTGAGTTTGATTCTGGCACTGCATAAACTCAGGGGGGTGATACATGACTATAATCCCAGAATTTAAGAGGAAGAAGCAGGAAGACCAGGAGTTCAAGGTCAACTTTGATTGCACAATGAGTTCCAGGACAGTCTGGGATACAGAAGATTGTTATATGATATGTTGTTTGTGTTCTGAAAAATAAAGCTTGCCTAGAGATCAGAGTGCAGAGCTAGCTACTAGTTAACCATAGAGGCCAGGCAGTGGTGGCACACACCTTTAATCCCAACACTTGGGAGGAGGAAGCAGGAAGATTAGGAGTTCAAGGCCACCCTGGGCTACAGGAGATTGAACCAGTCTAAAAGAGAAACAGAGCTGGGAGGTGGTAGTGGTGGAGGTGGTGGAGGAGGTGTTGGTTCAGGTGGTGCACACCTTTAATCCCAGCACTAGGGAGGTGGAGACAGGAATATAAGGTGGGTGGAGTCAGGATCTCCCCCCCCCCCCCCCATTCGGTCAGAGAATCCAGAGAGGTAAGGAGTGACTATGGCTGCTCTTTTGCTTCTCTGATCTTTCAGCTTTACCCCCATATCTGACTCCTGGTTTTTTTGTTTTTACTTTTATCTGCATTTATTTTATGCTGAATTTATTCCCATGCCATAAGTTTTTGTTTCCTCAGTCTCTTCTGAGATATAGTTTTCTTCTGTGCATCGTCCTCTTCTGGCTTTGGAACAACTCGTTCTTTTCCGATGAGGATCATCTCGATGTGGCAGGGGAGCTCATGTCCAGGTTAATCAGGCCATGAGCTCTGTAAGTTCATCAGCGCATCTTAGGTGCTTCATTCACTGGATGTGTTCAATGACTAGAGAAGCTGCATCTAAACCCTTCAGTTCAGCATGCTCTCTGCATTTTCAAGCATGTGCAGCAAAAATTCAGCAGTCTTTTTTGGCTGCCAACCCTGTGTCCAGCCCCACTGTTTGGCCTGGGCGCACCTACCAACTCCACCATTAGACTGTCGGAAAGGCACACATTGCTTCTTTAAAGTGATCTTTCAGATATTTAGCTTTTCGGATATGCATACCCTTGATGGCCTGGGCAGTTTCAAGGGTGTTTGTAAAGTGAACCCAAAGATTTGAACCTCTTGATGTGCATGATTTTGTAGGGTTTTCTGGGTCAAGAGAGTAGCGAATCATCTTCACAGATCACCTCAGGCTACTTACAGGAACCTGACTCCTGGTTTTTATTGAATAAGACTAATTAGGATCGCGCACCAGAAGATCCTGCTCCATCCTCCAGAAATGTGTGTATGTATATGTATAATATAAGTCTACATGGCTGGACATCTTTTTGCATTAAGCTTTTAAATTTCTGGTTAATTACTCAGGAAAGGCTGGCAGTGGGATACCTAGACTGAAGAGCCAAGTGTATTGTTCAGGACAGTCAAATAAATACATGCATTTACTTCCTGAAAGATTGTTCCATTTCCCTTTCGCCTTAAAGAGCTTCTGTCATACATGCACCTTCATCACTAGCAAATTCACTTGTGTGTGCATATGTGTTTGCGTGCGTGTTCGAGAGTGCACGTGTGACTTCTGTACATGTTTGTGTATGTATGCTCACCTGCACACAGATGTGAGTGTGGATGCGTGTGTGGAGGCTGGAAGCTGATGCAAGGTGTGTTCCTCTATTGTTCTCCACCATTATTTTTTTAAAGAGGTTTTCTTCACTGAATCTGGCGCTCACTTATGAACTAGATTGCTCAGTGAGTGAGTTTCGGAGTCCTTCTGTCTCTGGGGTTACAAATGTGCATGGCCACGCCTGGCTTTATGTGGGTGCTGGAGATCCTAAGTCAGCATTTTACCCACTGAGCTATGTCTTTAGCTCCTCACATTTGTTTTTATTGTGTATTTTACTTTCCCTCCTCTCTGTTTAGTTGTTTGGCAACATCTGGTTATCCATGGCTAGCCTGGTCATCTTTATGCAGCTCCGTTACCTGTTCCATGAGGTACAGCGGCGAATCCGTCGGCACAAGAACTATTTACGTGTGGTAGGAAACATGGAAGCCAGGTAAGACAGTATGGCTCGATGTTGGCCGAGTTTACTCTTTAGCTTTGTGTGTGTGGTGCTGAGACAGGATCTCACTGTAGTCTAGGCTGACCTCCTACTCACTCCTACTAAACACATCTTCTAGGCCAGCGTTCAATTCATAATCACCACTCCCACCTTTCATTTGAGCTCGTTTAATAATAACAATTTCTGTATTCCACCAAAACTTGCTTTTGTACACTTGTAACTAGATAGAGTTCAGGCTGTCGAGTCAGACCGCTAAAGTGTGTGTCCCACTTAGCTGCAGGGTGGTTTGGTGCAGTTTACTAACTCCATGTACTCCATTTTAGAGATGACATAGAACCCTCTTACTGGCATGTGGGGAGGGTTCCAGGAGATACAGCGTTCTTATTTTTAGTCACTGTTGTCACTACTGAGTGGAAGCACCTGTGGTCTTCCACCATCTCTGTTTTGGTGTGTCTGGATTACACTTTACACATGCATGTTTTGGTCATGGCTCACTCACTGAAGATACTCACTTGCCAGCCTGAGGCTAACTAACCCAAACCAGAAAGTGCAGGAATAGTGGGGGTACCCTTTTTACTTCACAGGAACAGTTTGGATCTCTGGGGTCTGGTTCCTCTGATATGTCCATAAATGTTCTGAATGTGTCACTGCCAGGCGCCACTGCTTGTTTGTGCTGAAGTTTCTCACTTGGTTTTCTAAGGGCTGTGAAGAAAAAGTTCCTTTCTTTAACTCATCAATTTTGCTGTGTAATTGTGCCATTGTGGTCAGGTGTAGAATATGGTGTGCATCGGATGTGTGTGTGAAACTGAAGCGTTCCTGCTAAGTCTGTCTCGTGTTTTACAGGTTTGCAGTTGCAACTCCAGAGGAGCTAGCTGTCAATAATGATGACTGTGCAATCTGCTGGGACTCCATGCAGGCTGCGAGGAAGCTTCCCTGTGGACATCTTTTTCACAAGTAGGAGCTTTGGACAGGGTGTTTGGGAGTGGCCTTCTGTCCTGGGGCTCAGGGCTTTTTTTTTTTTTTAACATAGATTTGAACATAATCCCAGCAGTAGAGCAAGGATGTTACCTCAGCCTGGCCTTGTTGTTGATGTTGCTTGGAGCCTGTGACTGGCTTTCTTTTTTTTAAACTCCCAAGCCTCCTTTTTTGCCCTCAGACCATTCTTTACCCACATTTGCCATCTTAATTTCTATTTATTAGTTTTCTTCATAATTTTTCTCCATTTAAGTTCTAAAGTAACAAATATGTCTATAATATTTTTTAAGAGTTTTCATTTTCCAGGGAGAGACAAATTTGTTTGTGCATTTTGCACATGCTCAGAAGCAGCGTGAAAACACTACAGAGAACTGAGTTGAAATGGGACTAGACCAAGGCCACTGGAGTGATCCATCTGCAAGGATCACAGGCTAGGCCATTCCATAAACCTCAAAGATTGGAGAAGATCTCATATTTCAGAGATCTCATCAAGGCTATTTAAGCTAAATAATTATGTGCATGGAATTTAGAGGTATCTTTTGGCCCCTTGACTATTGAATTTTTTTTTTAATCTTAAGACTTTCAGTCTTTTCCTTTTTAATATCTGAAAGGCTTTGGAGCTGGAGTAGGCCACTCAGTAAATGTGCTGACAGACTGTTTTATATGCTAGGATTAGGTACTGTGTTGGACTGTGAGGGTAAAATGGAGATAACATGAGGTCTTTGAGGAGCTGGCGTCTAATGTAAGTGCTGAACCTGAATTAACCAGCACATTTAGAATGTGCAAGTCTAAACTGACCTGTATGCTTTATAGAAAAAAAAGTGTTGTGTGATGTTTTGTGTTCTGACAAATAAACCTTGCTTGGAGATCAGAGTGCAGATCTAGCTTCTAGTTAACCATAGAGGCCAGGCAGTGATGGCACACACCTTTAATCCCAGCATTTGGGAGGAGGAAGCAGGAAGATCAGAAGTTCAAGACCACCCTGGGTTAGGTGAGATTGATCCCGTCTAAAAGAGAAGCAGAGCCAGGTGGTGGTGGTGGTGGTGGTGGTGGTGGTGGTGGTGGTGGTGGTGGTGCACGCCTTTAATCCAGCACTAGGAAGGTGGCAACAGGAATATAAGGCGGTAGAGACAGGATCCAAGCTCCCCCATTCAATCTAATATTTCATAGAAGTAATATGGTGGCTCCTTTGCTCCTATGATCTTTCAGATTACTACCCCAATATTTGACTCCTGGTTTCTATTGATAAGACTAATTAGGATCACACTTCAAAACAGGGCTCTGAAGGGGTGGCGCACGCCTTTAATCCCAGCACTCTGGAGGCAGAGGCAGGCAGATCTCTGAAGAGTTAGTAGCAAAGGGATAGGATTCAAATTTGGAGGGAGTGACGTTTGAGGATGAGCAGAAGTGAAATCTGTGAAGGATGTAAAATGGGAGGTGCAGGGAGCTGCCCAGCAGTGGGGAGTCGGTGTGTGAACTCATGGAAGAGGAAGGAGTGTGTCTGCCGAAGTGGGAGTAGTCGGCAGGGTCCAGAGGGCCACTGGATGGGTGGAATACCATTGAAGGATTTGAAGTGAGTTGGTGGATAGAGAGGAGTGGATTAGTACATCTCCAAAGTCACTGTTTTGAAGACAAGGCCATGGTTATAGCCATATTGGTCAGTAGCTAAAGTAGTTAAAGAAAGAGTGGAGGACTTGATGATGGAGGATGCTGGCTGATTAAGCCACTTGCATCTGAAGTAGCGGAATGGAGTTGGGGAGCTGAAGCTGTGTGCAGAGTGATGAGGAGAGGCCATTACCAGGGTGTGGTAGATACCTGTGTATTAGAGTGAGGCGGGGAGAGAGTTAGCTATAAATGTTTGTCAGCATTTAGATCTGGCTAGTGGTAAACGGAAGTAAAGTAAAATTAGAAAAACTAGGGCTGGAGAGATGGCTCAGCAGTTAAGAGCATTGGCTGTTCTGCCAGAGGACCTGGGTTCAATTCCCAGCACCCACATGGCAGCTCACAACTGTCTGTAATCCCAGTTCCAGAGAACTCGACACCATTATACTAATGCACATAAAATAAAATTAAATAAATTATTTAAAAAACATTAGAAAAACTAGTAATTCTGGTGAATTCTATGCTCAAGAGCAATGGAATGTGTTCATATCTTTTCCTTTGAACTTTCTGACAGCTCCTGCCTTCGTTCTTGGCTAGAACAAGACACATCTTGTCCTACATGCAGAATGTCTCTTAACATTGCTGATGGCAGTCGAGCCAGGGAAGACCAGCAGGGGGAGAACTTGGACGAGAACTTGGTCCCTGTGGCCGCTGCCGAGGGCAGGCCTCGCTTAAACCAGCACAACCATTTCTTCCACTTCGATGGTGAGCTGTCTCCACCTCCACAGCTCTCTGGGGGGTTGTAAACTGCCCGTTTAGGATTATGTTATAGAATGGATGTCCTATTATAAACTGCCCTAATATCAGACAAATGTAGTATCACTTGTAAAAGTTCTTCTTATTACATTTGTTTATTATACTCGTTTATTCTGTGTATTTGTAGCGCATGTGTACATATATACTCCATGCGCTGTGGAGGTCAGGGTAGTTCATGAATGTTGGTTCCATTCTTGTATCATATGGATCCTGGGGATTAGATTTTGCTTGTCAGGTTTAGCATTGAGTACTTTTACCTACAGGGTTATCTTGCCCCTTAGTATTACATTTTAACTTCCTTTATTTGGTTTTTAATACAGGTTTTTTTCTCTCTGTATCCCAGACTAGCCTTGAATTTAAGATAGTTCTGCCTCAGCCTCCCTAGAGTTAGGATTACAGGCTTGTGCTACTCTGCCTGGCTTATATCTCAATTCTAAAGTGTTTAGGGTGGTGGATGGGTAGGTTGAACTGAGGGGTTATTCTGTGCCATTAAGAAGTGGGGTGAGGTGGGGAGGTGGAGGTAGTAATACTAAGTTTACCTTCAAGGAGCCCACATAACCAGTTTAATAGTTAGCTTTTGCTAATAATTGGTTGTATTGGTGTGGTATATAAGCATGTGATGAAGGCTCCTTGAGTTGGCTTCTCAGGGAGTACCATAGGTGGAAACAGAACTGGAGCCCTGTTCCTTTGTCCATAAAGCATGACTGTTCCTGCAGTTTGTATTCTGAGATCATGGGCATTGTATTGGGGGAGATGGAGGACTGATTATCTTCACTGGATTCACATGCACCCAATGGATATTGAGCCCATCACTCCCAGTGCCACATGCATGAATTCCCACTCTGGAATTTTCTTAGGAGGGGTGCTGTTCAGACTCTGATTTAAGTCTCTGAGGGTGAAATATGGTGAGAGTATTGGTACAGTTCTGGAAGGCCCAAGGGGAGGGAGTAGAGGCAAGTGTCTGAAATGCGCTGGAGGAGGGGCCTCAAGGGGTTGGTTGATTCTGCTAATTAAGAAGGTGTAGTGGGCACAGACCTTTAATCCCAGCACTTGGGAGGCAGGGGCAGGTGGATCTCTGTGAGTTCCAGGAGCCAGGGCTACACAGAGAAACCCTTCAAGTTTGATCTCTATGAGTGCTTACTTGAACCTAGGGCCTTACACATGCTAGGCAAGCCTTCTACCACTGAGCTGTATTCCCAGCCCTTTTTCTGCTGTTTTGAAACAGGATCTCATTATGTTTCCCAGGCTGGCTTTTCACTTGTTAATTCTCTTGTCTCAGCCTCCCAAGTAGCTAGAATTACAGGCCTGCACCACCAGACTTGGCTTGCTAGTACAGCTTCTGCAGTGTGCTAGCAGATTTCGGAGACAGCCTGGTTCTATAAGCTGTCATTTTATTAATTGCTTTTACTACAAATGTGGTCAAACAAAGTCACTTTGTCCCTTGTGTGTTCTTAAAATAAACAACCATTGTATATTAACTACATTTTATTTGGCAAGACCTCTTGTATCCCATGCTGCTACTTGGTTGTAAAGGACTGAAGTAACCCCTAACATGAAGCTTGATATTGAATTGTTTCATAGCTGGCACATGATGGCTTTGTATTTTGAGCTTCCCTTTCCTAAAATAACAGAAACAGCACCATTATGATCATATTACCCACAAACCTAGTATTATAGAATCTTTTGAATTTTTAATCTGAAGACTAAGGTAACCCCTCCCCTGCCCCCAAGCCATTGTCTCACTGTGTAGCTTTTGCTGGCTTGGGACTGACTCACTATGTAGACCAGGCTGACCTCAAATTCACAGACATCCTCCTGTCTCTGTCTTCCAAGTGCTAGGATTAAAGATGTGTACCAGGGACTGGAGAGGTGACTCTCCAGAGTGGTTAAGAGCACTGCCTGTTCTCCCAGAGGACTTGGGTTTGGTTCCTAGCACCTATATGGTTACCTGTATGGTTTACCACCATCTGTTAACTCCAGTCCCAGGGGATCAAACACTCTCTTTTTGGCCTTTGCAGTCACTGCATATCCGCAGCGTACAGACATACATGGAGGCGAAACACTCATATACCTATTAAAAAAAACAAAGGCATGTACCACAATGTCCAGACCAAGGTCAAATCTTTAATCATATTATGTAGCTGGAGTTTTCTCCAGTCCTGCCTGGGCCCATAGCTGCTCAGACCCAAATAAACACACAGACGCTTATATTAATTAAGACTGTTTGGCCTAATGGTCAGGCTTCTTGCTAGCTAGATCTTACATCTTAAATTAACCCATAATTCTTATTTATGTTTGCTCACATGGCTTGGTACCTTTTCCCAGTTCTGTCTTCACATCTTGCTTCCTCTGTGTCTGGCTGGCGACTCCTCACTCAGCCTTGTTCCCAAAAATTCTCCTCTCTGTTAGTCCCGCCTATACTTCCTGCCTGGCTACTGGCCAATCAGCACTTTATTAACCAATCAGAGCAACACATTCACAGCATACAGAGCGATATCCACTGCAATATTAAGCAGAAAATACTTTATGAAGGTAATTGTGAAAGTGAGTCCTCCACGTTAGAATTAATCTGTGCTGGCTGTAATGGGGAGTGAAACTCAGCTGTTGTTGTAGCGGGTACAGAGTCATAGGACCCTTTAGGGTTTTTGCTGAGAGAATGGATTAAGGTGGAATGGCTGTTTGGCTTCACATCCTGCCATATCATTAACCTGTGGGATCTTGGATGTGTTACCTAACTTCTCAGTGCCGCAGGGACCAAAGGCCAAGGCTGAGGCCTAGAGTCCTATCTCTAGAGGAGTGGGAGGCACAGGTCGGTTTTAGTGAGGACAAAATAAAGTAACCTGGGTACAGCACTTGGCAGAAAGGCCTGGCATGAAGGACTGCATAGATGACACTGGGGCAGGGAGCAGGGCACTAACTCTGTGTTGGATTCTGACTTGTTGTAGGGTCCCGGATTGCGAGCTGGCTGCCAAGTTTTTCAGTTGAAGTGATGCACACTACCAACATTCTTGGCATCACACAGGCAAGCAACTCCCAGCTGAATGCCATGGTAAGAACCGCAACTGCCTAAGACGAGAAGTCGCAGGGCATGAGGAGTCCTGGGACGCGTGTACAGTGTGTATGACCTGCTGGTTTCTCCCTTTCCTAGTAGAACAACAGAGTTTTCAGGGACCACTTGCCTTTTCTTCCTTTTCCTTCTCCCTCTTCTGCCTCCCCTTCCTCTCTTTACAGGAAGTTGAATCCAGGGCCTTCCCTTTGCTGCACATGCATGCCATCACTGAGCTTTACACTCGAGTGTCTTTCAAGAATGGTGGTTTCTGGTTAGGGAGGCGGCTTACAGACACAATAAACTAATATGTTGGTGATGACTAGAGCGTGCTTAGGCAGCTGAAACTAGTCTGAAAACTTGCTGTCATTTACTTCTGTGGCAGATAATCTAACCTTTAATGTGTGCTACTAGATTTATGTAACTATGACCTAAGCCTACGTTCAAACTACTTGATTTAAGCAAGAAATTGAGAAGGAATTAATGACAGGAATGAATGATGTAAAAATTGTGTAAGAACTATCAAGTATACTTTTTATCCTTCTGCCTGGGGGGGGGGGGAGGGGAGGGAGAGAGAGAGAGAACCTTATAACTTAGAGGCATTGCTGTTGGCTCAAGGAGATTGTCCAAATACTTCTTTCTTTCTTTCTTTCTTTCTTTCTTTCTTTCTTTCTTTCTTTCTTTCTTTCTTTCTTTCTTTCTTTCTTTCTTTCTTTCTT
>CABHPR010140138.1:0-32104 GCA_902168415.1 Peromyscus melanophrys | reverse complement strand
GCTGGGCCAGCTCTCCTGCTCTCAGACCCTCGGGTCCAGCTCACCCACACTCACATCACTAGGGTCAGCTCTGCTGTTTTGCCCAGGCCAGGTGCAGGCCCGCTCTTCCCCATTGTTCTAGGGGGCATAAGAGAGGGTGTGTGGGGGCTCAGCTCTGCTGCTCTCAGGCCCTCAGGGCTGGCTCACATGCATCCCTGACAAACAGGGTCAGCTCTAGTGTGCTGGGGTGGGGGTGGGCGCAGGGCTAAAGGTCTCTCATTTGTTGGCAGTGGATAAGGAAGGAGAGCATCTTTCTGTTACCCATGCCACCATATGGCCTACGAGGGAGTCGTCAGCTCTCCTGTTTTCATGCCCTCAGGGTCAGCTTACCTCTGTCTCTAGTGTGCTGGCCAGGTGAGGTGCATGTCTGTGGTGAGGGGTTGGGCCATCTTTCTTGAGTGTGTGTGTGTGTGTGTGTGTGTGTGTGTGTGTGTGTGTGAGAGAGAGAGAGAGAGAGAGAGAGAGAGAGAGAGAGAGAGAGAGAGAGCGCGCGCTATCCCCTGAGGGGCAGGGCCAACTCTCTTGCTGCAGTATACAATGAGGGGTAGGGCCAGTTCTCCTAGGGCCAGTGAAGGGCAGGGCTGGCTCAGTACAGCATGGTTCCTATGACCCCCTGTGCTAACATGGGCCATGGCACCATCACAGACCCCAGCTGTAGCAGCACCACGGATCCAGACATGGCCCTCCTAAGCAGCTTGGGCCCTGTGGCACCATGGCCACAGTGGCGGCACAGGCCACCCAGATCAGTATGGCCCTGGCGGCAGCACGACCTTCAGACACCAACGGACTCAGGTGGATGACCTGGTCATCTGCACAACCCTTGGTGGTAGCAGGAACCATGGACATTACCCCAGACCCTGGCTGCTGCAGGGCCATGGACCCAGACATGGCCCTAGGCTTGGATGCCTCCATGGCTCCAGGTGGCAGCACAGGCCACCCAGATCAGTACGGCCTCACATGCCTGGCTTTGTATGTGGTTGTCAGGATCTGGATTCTGACCCTCATGTTTGTGCAGCTCTTACCCACCAAGTCATCGCTCCAGCTCCTCCCCTTCAGTTCTGAGGATACCTTAGCAGGATGTGCAGTTCTAGATGCTTTCTCGTGCGTTTGTTTCTTGGATTTTGTTGTTTGTTTGCTTTTGTTGTTGGCTTTTCCTTCAGCTATTTCACTGTTCTCTTGCTTGTTTAGTTTCTGAAGAGAAGTTGGATGCAGTTCTCACCTTTGCTTCTCTGCAGGGAAGCTGTTTTCCCCTTTGGCTTCTTACAAGGATTTTGGTTTTTTCCCTTTGATTTTCTGTAGCTTGAAAATGATTTGCCTGGACGGTTTTTATTTATTTTACTATTTTGCTTATTTTGGGGCAAGTTTCTGACTTAGTGTTCCGAGAGCTCCTGGGCTGACTTGGTACCTGACATTAGTTTGAGGGAAGTTGTCCTTTGTTATTTGAGTACTTCCTTCTCCCCTTGCTTTTTTCCTCTGAGTGTTCATCCTGCATGTGTTCACCTTTGTACTTGCCTCAGTCTTCAGATATTCTGCTGTCATTTCCAGTCTTGAGTCTCTGTCTTTGGGGTTGAAAGTTCTGCAGTACCCTCCCTGCAGCCGGGACGGGCCTGCATTTCTGCTCGGGGGCTTGCTTCCTGGCTTTGCCTGTGGCTCTTCTGCAGGACTTGTAGCTGTCCATCTGTTTTCACACCGTCTAGTTAGCATATACACCAAGGGCTCTAATGGCTAAAGAATCAGTATAGACTTTAACTCATTCAGTTCCCAGTCTGGACATCCCTGTCATGTCTTCTCAGATTGTGCAGTCGTTGAGTTTATATTTTTTCCCATCATGCTCTGTGCTAATGTGGAAATTGAACTTGTTGAAAGTGTCTAGGGATCGGGTCTTAGCTGGTGAGCCAGAGGCCTGGGATATGGATGTTTCAAATGCTTCTCAGCCTCCTGTCCACTCTTAGGAAAGGCAGAGTGACTGGAGAGCCCTGGAGTTAGAATTAAGGAGGTAGAGCCAGGTGGAGTTGGTCATCTGGACTCTCACAGCCTAACGCAGCAGAGTAGGCTCTGGTTAAGTTCTCCTGGAGGAGACCTTGTTAAGAAAGAGGTGCTCTGCTTGGTGAGTTTCTCCCTTCCTTGCTGGAAGCAGGAAAAGATGTCTCTCAGCTGTTTCCTGTAGGACCCAGGCGGAGTTCCTGGGAGGTAATCCTGGGCATTACTTATGTGTGAGGGCTCCTTCTTCTCTCCCCCATGCCTCTGTTCCCCTCTCTTCTCCCTCCATCTCGGCATGCTAGAGGGCCTTGTGCCTGTGAGGCAAGTCTTTTGCTAACACCCTACACCCCTGGCCCTGGCTTCCCTTCTTTTGGAGGTCGGGTCTCTAATCCAGGTTGGCTTGAATTAATGATCCTCCTGCTTCAACTTCCTTAGAATTGGGACTAGAGAGCACAGGCACGGGCTATTTTCAGTGAAGAACGTGTGACTAGGAGAGATCTTAGGGTAAGCAGAGGTTGAGGGTACAAAACCTGTAGAAACATTGACTGAAAGGGTAACATCATCCTTCAGGTGGAGGGTGGGGTTGGAGGGGAGCAGGGAAGAAGAGGGCTTTACTGATAGAAGGAGGGGTGGACAGAGCTGCAGACAAGGCGTTTGGGTGAAAAAGAAAAGATTGGCTCCCGGTAGGCAGATGTTAGAAGCGATTTGAATGTGTACCAAGATGTACAGGGAGGAAGTGTCACTGCGTGCGATGGGGGAGTGTTCTGCCTTCAACAAAATAGTGGTGATTCTGGCCCAGCTGCACTGTGAACAGACTTGAGGCTAGTGTGCCACGGGAAAAAGCCAGGGACAAAAGGAAAGGTTGTAAGTGGTTTTTGGTCACAGCCAGCATAGAAAATGGAGGAGATGTGGCTCCTGCTGGCTCCTCTTGCGCCTGCTCTCTCTCTGAGATCGTCACCATGGTAGGTGTGGGTGTGGAATGGATGGCCTGGTGTGGCCACTGGGGGGCTACAAGCCAGGGGTTGTGAGCCTCCTGAGAGGGAGCTGGCTTAAAAACTTCAGTGGGCCCTATCTGTTCTTTAGTTCTTTGAATGGTCTGAAATTGACTATTTTTAGCACAACTCACTTACGGGAACTACACATTTTTAATTAAAATCTAATATTTAACTGATTGGATTTTCCGGTAGAAAGCGTTAGTCTAATAAAATGAATCCAGCTTTGTTTCTTCTTTCTCTTTTTAGTTGGGGGTGGAGAGCCAGGCGAGAAGAGAATAATTTAATCTGCTCGTAGAGACTCTTCCCACTTGGCTTTGGTTTTATCAGGGTAAATATCCCACTCCACAAAGAGTAAGGGCTCTGCAGTGATGTGGAGTCTTGGGCCCTCTGAACATCTTGCCGTTGTCTACCCTCAGTGACTCAGCAGAGCTGTGGACAGTCTGACCTGACCTGTCCTTTCAAGTCTTAGTGTTGAGATTCCGCCCTTCCTTGGTGCACTTCGTGCTGCTCTCTTCCTTTGGCACTAATACCCCTAGTACTGTATTGTACCCAAAGCAGTGATCTTTGCTGCCTCCTTCCCTTTCGCTTTTCTCTTCTCTTTCCTTTTCTCTCTCCTTTGTTCTTTTCCTTTCTCTCTTCGTAAATTATGGAGATTTTTCTACAATTGAAACCTAGAATGTAAACTTTTTTTTGTTTTGTTTTGTTTTTTGTTTTTTCGAGACAGGGTTTCTCTGTGTAGTTTTTGTGCCTATCCTGGATCTCGCTCTGTAGACCAGGCTGGCTTCGAACTCACCGAGATCCACCTGGCTCTGCCTCCCGAGTGCTGGGATTAAAGGCGTGCGCCACCACTGTCCGGCTCCGAATTACACATAAATTATATTTTATTTACACATAATTATATTATAATTATTTACACATAAATTATATATGTGTAAAACACACAGACACATACACACAGACACACACACACACACACATACACACAAACACAAGTTCTAGGGTACTTGGATTGAAGTATGGACATTGTTTGGGCCTTCATCTGCCCTTCGTATACACATGCCTAAAATCCCAAGTGCACTCTGAGATGGATCTAGAGGATAGTTTGAAAATCACAGTTCGGGGCTGGAGAGATGGCTCAGAGGTTAAGAGCACTGACTGCTCTTCCAGAGGTCCTGAGTTCAATTCCCAGCAACCACATGGTGGCTCACAACCATCCGTAATGAGATCTGGTGCCCTCTTCTGGTCATACATGCTGTATACAAAATAAATAAATAAATCTTTAAAAAAAAAAAAAAAAAGAAAATCACAGTTCTAAGGCAGTACTAGATATTTTCATGATCCTACTATGTACCTAGGTTTGTCTTGAACTTGTAGACCCTCCTGCCTCTGCCTCTGGATGCTAGGGTTATAGTGGCATGTCATCATGCCTGGCTACTTTTAAAAAGTTAAAAAAATATTTTAGAATTTCATATGTGAGTACTCTATTTAAAAATTTACATTCCTTAATTGAATTTTTCTAAGTTACAGTATAATTTATATACAGTAAAAATGTGCTCTGGTTAATTCAAATTTAGTTTACAGAGTTATGCAGGCCTTAGTCAAGATTCAGAGCTGATCTAGTCTTCTTTTCCATGCTTTCAAGGCCCTTTTGGAGTCACCCACCCAGGGCCTCTTCCAAGTACTCCCCTGAGCAGCACCCCCAGTCTTATGCATTGATTTTCTTTTCCTCTACTTAGTCAGGTTTCCTTCACCTTGCATAATGGACATGAATACTATACATGCTATATCTGAATGTCGAACTTTAAAATGATCCCTTGTACATACAATACATGTAGGTTAATACTGTCACACGTAAAATAAGTAAATCTTTTCAATGATTCCTTTTAAAACCAGAAGATTCTGTTTGAGCCTGTCTTGGGATCCCACTAGATTTCTCTCTGTACTTTATTTTGAAATTGATGCCATTCCAGAGGTCTGGTACCTTGGAACAATGAAAAGACAGTGGTGTGCAGGTAATCTGCTGGGCCAAAGTGGCCTGCCTTGACCTGTGCTTTCAAGGTATGACGTCACCCTCTGTGTCCAGGGCCTGCCACACACACTGACCTTTGCGTGCTGCTGAGAGTGACCTTTGCTGTGGGTTCTTTGTATTCCTCCAGGCTCATCAAATTCAAGAGATGTTCCCCCAGGTCCCATACCACCTTGTGCTCCAGGACCTCCAGATGACACGCTCCGTGGAAATAACAACAGACAACATCTTAGAAGGACGGATTCAAGTTCCTTTTCCCACACAGGTAGAATTAGGGCTTTATACAGGACAAATACATGTTTTTTTCCAAAGATTTAACGATTTGAAGAAGGGTTTCTGTAAACTTCGTTTTGTAAACTTTGTTTTGTTCAAATCCTGCTTGAGAACAGACCCACTAAAGATAAGCACAGATAACAGGAGTAATTTTTGTACAGAAACGTGCCCAGATCACCCTGCCCTTGCTGCAGGGCTGTAAGGGAATGCCATTGGCTCCTGTCAGAGGTTGACATCTGTTTCTCTTAAGAGCAAAGAATGAGTATTTAGGCTCGGCTTGTTCCATAGTTTGTTGCAACTAAAGCAGCCACTTGCAGTGAGTGTGTAGATGAGCAAGATTGTGGTCCAGTAAAACACTGTTGTAGAAATAGATGGGAGGGGTGAACATGGTCCTTGGGCTGTGGTTTATGGATCCCTGGACTGGGAAGTAAGGCTGATGGTACATTGTATTGCAGGTGTCTATCAGGTATAGTTTAGATCTCTCTAAGGCTTGGACTTTGGACTTTAGTAAAAAGGTCAGAGTTCCTGCCTCCTCACTTGACTTCTTTGATGGGAACAAGAAATAGTGAGAGAGGAACACTGAGACTTTATATATGGCCAGATCATCATCTATCAAAAGTTACTCTGTACAGTCCATGCAAATGTGTAGAAATCTGTCAGTAAAATTTAAAAAGATGAAGCTCTGTGGAAGAGTGCAGCATTTGGAGTCAGCTGGGCTGAGGTGCTAGTTATGGTCCCTCAGGTCTCAGCTGTCTGGCTGGCTGTTAGCTGCCTTTGGAGGTGGCAGAGTTGCCTCATGTGGCCAGATAGAGTTGTCAGTTAAATTCATAAACCAGCCGGCAGGTATGGAGGTGCTCAGACCTGAAGGGAATATATGGGCAGGATCCAGAGAACCCTAACCTGGAGACTGACCATGTGCCTGCACCCTAGCGCGTTAGGAGAGTTGATGAGAACACCAGAGCAGTGCTCACTTGGCACAGTTGACATTTGTCATTGTTTTTGTTGTGCAGTTGCTAGGCTTGACGGACGCTGAATGTGGAGCAGTTTGCTAACCACTCAAACATGGAACTCTTATGTGGGCCTCTGAGTCCTGGGTCTCACCTCTCAAGTTGTGAGCTGTGTCGAGAACTGTTGCCCCTCTGTGCCCTGGGTTTTCTTGTGCCTGTCCCTTCATTCTGACTGCCTGCTGTGTTTGCTTCCAGAGGTCAGAGAGCCTGCGGCCTGCACTCAACAGCCCGGTGGAAAGGCCCAGCACTGATCCAGAGGAGGGAGAAGCTTCTGTCCAGGTGAGGTCAGCTCCCTAGGAGCTGAGACTGTAGCGTGGCCCTGGGTGTTAGTTACAGTCACCTTGCTGTTGGCAGCAACAGCTTAAGGGAGGAACTGTTCACTTTGGCTGACAGTTGGAGAGGGTTTCAGTCTGTCGTAGTGGAGAAGGTGGGGTGGACTAGTTGAGTTCATGGTGACAGAATTTCGTGATGAAGGACGTTCCTGTCACCACAGGCCAGGAAGCAGCGAGTAAGGCAGAAATAGGCTGGATTTACCTGCGAGGCCCCACTGTTAGAGTTAACATTTTCATAGCCATGTCCGTGACTGGAGCAGCCGTGATAGTGTGTTCCTCTAATCTCTGGAGGAGCATGAGTTTGAAGCCAGCCTGTGTGAGACCCTGTCTCAGAAAACATTGAAAACTGTTGCATGACTTCTGAAAGGGGGTCAATTTCTGCATTTTTTGATTTCAGACAGCAGAATTATGAATATGAGACTGCCTTGGGGCCATGTGAGGGAACAACATGTTGATTTGTTTTCATTCCCCAGCTGTTTTCTAAGTTACCATAAAGAGTTCTGGGGATATATATATATATATATATATACACACACACACACACACATACATACACACATAAATATATCTATATCTCTCTCTATATATATTAGTGTAATGAAAGCAAGGAATTTATAGGAACTTTGCCATGCACAGGAAATGCCAAGTCCTTGGCTAACAGTTCATTAAAATGTCAGTCTGATAGATGGCTATGACCATAACTTGACCAGATTAATTATACTTGCACAATTATGTGTAACCTTTGCCCTCTGTTTAAACCTCAGACTCGGTGTCAGTCCTGCAGAGGTGACGGTGGGGCCACTGGACCCCGTTATTTATCTGTTCCTCTTCCCAGTGTAGCTAATTGAACCACTGAAAGGGAAGCAAAAGCAAGAGGCCTACTCCAGCCTGGCTTAGTAGTGGTTATTTGCTCTGGGTTGGTGGTAAGTCTGTCCACATGGGAGTCTGTCCGTATGTCCCAGCAGTTAGTGAGACTTGGAGGACATAGCCGGGCAGGGCTGAGGCAAACCAGGTGGGCTCTGCCTGGCTTTCTTTTTTCTTGTCCTCTACTGACTAGCTGCTTTCTTTCGCCCCTCAGGGTTAGAATGAGGCTTTATGCTGTATCTGTATTGTTGTTAATTCTTGCTGCCCTAGATAGTACCAGAAGCCTCACTCATATTGGTTTGCATTTCTGTTGGCCCTTTATGAACATCCACCTGTACCTCTCCTGGGAGCAGATCACCTCTCCAGTGATCCTTTTGGGCAGGTCTATCAACAGCTTGAGGCTGCTTCCCTCTGTACAGCTGTCACCTGAGCTCTGAGACGTGTGCCTACTGCCATGAGGCATCCCACTCGCTGCCATCACGCCCCATCCGCTTTTCCGTTTGCTCTAGCCAGTTTCTTTGAGACTTTGTAGCTGTCAGGTTCCAGTGGGTATGAATGAGTCTGCCCTCATAGCTCTCACCTCCCATGCTTGCTTTCTTCTTACAGTTGAGTAAAACCCCAGTAATGGGATCTAGGCCCCCCCTCTCTGTGGGTGTGGGTGTGGGTGTGGTCTTGGTGATGGAACCCTCGGCTTCCCACATGCTAGCTAAGTCCTCCACTAACTTCAATCCCTGGCTGTTTTTTCCCTCTGTGGAGACAAAGTTTCACTAAGTAAGCCCAGACTTACTATGTGGGCCAAGTTCCATATGGCTGTCTTAAAATCCACTCTTGGGCTTGGCTGAAGGCAGAGAGAGGCAAAGGGTGGGAGACGAACAGGTACTCGAAGTGGAAAGACTTACATGAAATAGACTTTCAGCTCTGCTGCAGCCGTGAGGTGGGTGGTGGGCTGGCTCTGGCCCATGTAAGTCTGAGCCTAGGAGCGGGAGCAATGTAGGTGGATCGGACCTTCTTAAAGACGTTTGGCTATGTGAGCAGGGTCTTGGCTTTTGAAGCTTCACCCCAAACCAGGAAAGTCCTTTGTTATCCTTTAAACACACAATCTGCTGTATTTGTTTTCACAAAAGATCCTATTTGACTATTTTCAATTTGGGGACATGCAGCAGATAAGACTTGTTTAAATTCTTAAGCAGCTGGTAGAATTGAAAAAAATTTTGGAGTGCTAACCAGCAGTTTATGTTGCTCTGTTCCAAGAGTGCAGGTTGGAGGTACATATTATGTTCCTCATACCGGCAGCCATGTACTCACTCCACTGACAGTGAGCACCATCATGTGAGCCATGACAGCTGTCATGCCTTCCCAGAGCCCAAGTCTCCGGCTTCGGATTCCTGTCTGGCAGAAGGCCCCTGTGGTCCAGCAGAGGCCTGTGCAGAGATGCCCTGGCAAGGGAGGAAGTTCTCGGGAGGGAAAGGCCTGTGCTAACAGCTGCCTCTCTGTTCAGACGGAGCGTGTACCACTGGACCTCAGTCCTCGCCTGGAAGAGACCCTGGACTTCAGTGAGGTAGAAGTGGAGCCCAGTGAGGTGGAAGACTTTGAGGCCCGGGGGAGCCGCTTCTCCAAGTCTGCTGATGAGAGACAGCGCATGTTAGTCCAGCGCAAGGATGACCTCCTGCAGCAGGCTCGGAAGTGAGTGGACTCTCCAGTCCTAGTCAGCAAACGGAGGTTACAGGGAGGGATGGCGGCTTGGTGCCACCTGTTCTCAGCCCTGGCCATGAGTTAATCCACATGACAGACATACAGATAAGAAACTGATACCTAGGGTGGTTAATCCTGCCAGGACCTGGGGTCTGCCTTTAAGACTCCTTGAGCACTCTGCCTCGAGTGGGCCAGCAGTGTGAACAGAGCACCTGCGTTCCATGAGTTCCCCCATAGTTGGTGGCAGCTGGGGCACAGAGTGTTCCTTTGGGTTGGTAGAATCCTATTTCAGTTCTTGAGGACAAGACCAGTGCTGTTCATTCAGGTGGGTTTTGTGCCTTGCACAGAGCTGTCACTATAGTTCCCATGCTGTGTCTGTGGGAAGGGAGTAGGCAGAGGAGAGCCCTCTCCCTGGGAATTAGGATCATCCATTGAAGTCTATGCTGTGCCCCCCCCCCCGCCCCCCCTCTTGGCCTGTCTGTCTGTCTTTCTTTCTCTCTCTCTCTCTCTCTTTCTTTCTCTCATCCTCTCCTTTTACGGCTTTGGGTTGAGCACAAGGCCTCACACATGATGAGCAAGTGCCCTGCTACTGAGCTGCACTAACCCCAGCCCACAGGCAAGAGTGTTTTTAGATGACCTTGAGTGACAGCTTTGTAAAGGTACCTGTGGAGAAGGGAAACTGAAAACAGAAGCCTGCATATCTTCCCGTTTCTCATCTTTCTCTTGTGCCTTCCTCATTTCTTACAGGCGGTTCTTGAACAAAAGTTCTGAAGATGATGTGGCCTCAGAGAGACTCCTCCCCTCTGAAGGCACGTCCTCTGACCCCGTGACCCTGCGCCGGAGGATGCTGGCAGCTGCTGCTGAGCGGAGACTTCAGAGGCAGCAGACGACCTAGTGCTTCCTCATCTTCCTCAGCCTCCTGCCCGCCCTCCCTACCGGAAGAGGCCTGTCCCAGTTTTGCCTGCTGTGTGGAGACCCGCGACTGCATTGCCGCTGCATAAAGCATGTGGTCTTACTAGTGTGTGGACAGCTGACGAATTTAATCCTTTGTAATACTTTCTATGTGGCATTTCTCTTCCCCTTAGAAACACTGCACATTTTAACTCTAGGCATGACCTCTTCTGGTGTTGACTGGACTTGTTGGGATTGGGACAAGTAAGGGAAGTGGGCACTTGGGCACTCAACTGCCTGCAGCAGGTTGTTTCAATTTCTGCTTTGGTATAAGCCATGGCAGATGTTAGTGTCTTTAGCGCCACAGCTGGAAGGGAGCGTGGGTCCTGGGGAGGGTGCATCCCAGCAGCCAGGAGGTGCACAGCAGGAGTCTGACCATGACAAGCTATCCTGTTGTCAAATGCTGTGCTTAGGGAGGAAGCATCCACAGTGTTCCAGAGGCCAGTCCCACAGGCACCTGGACCTCTAGACCAGCAGGGCATCATGTAGAAAGAACTACTTTGGTACCTGGAGCAGAAAGAGAAAGCTCAGGGCTGCAGAACGAGGAGACCCTTCTCTGCTCTTAATATTCAGGACCGACCTGAGCCCCGATCCACAGCTGGCTTCACTTCCGTTCACTCTGGTGCTCCTGCATCACATAAGCGTGCCCCTATGGCCTCCTCCTTTTTCTTCCCACTCTCTGCTTACTCTAGGCATGGGAAGGGATGAGCAGCAAGCTTTGCTTATGGTTTTAATTCCTTGGTCAACCCAGTTAGGCTATGCTAAGCATATGGGTTTGATCCTTGGATAGGTATGGGCCTGCTAGGCAGGGATGTTTTAGAGGACATTGCTGAAGAAATACCTTCTGTATCTTTCTCCCCTGGAGCCCTTCATTCCCTGCTTTTGTTCCTGTGGGTCTCATTAAACAGACAGGGAAGACATTGAATAATCCACATGCCTCAAGCAGACTTGGTCCTGGATTTTCTCCAATTCTCCGCGTATTTAAGGATTTGAAACACGCAATCATAGGTTACATAGTTTTATGTCCCACTGGATTTTTTTTTAATGTTTCAAAACATAGTTTTATGGTAGTCCTTTTGGGAAGAATCCAGTATTATCTAAAATTATTGGCAAAGTTAAATGTATTTTACATACCGGAAAGTTTTTAGAATGTTGACAAGTAATTGAAGAAAGGGTAATAGGTGAATAGGCGAAGATAATTTATTTCAATAAATCTTCCAAAAGCCTTACCTTGAACTGCTGTTAGTTAAATTCCTGTGGTTTTTTTTTTAATTTGTTTTGCTGAGAGCATAGCGATTTGTTTTTATTGTAAAGCAACAATAATAAAATGCAACCTCTTGTAGTGTGTTGTGTGTAGTTGGAAGCTGAGGCAGCAGCGCTCTTCCCAGGGGCCGCTGGAATCCCAGTCTGCTTCTGTGTCTGTGTTTGGGCTGGGGTGTTTTATCATCCTTTGAAACTAGAGGGTGGGGGGTGAGGGTCTCCTAGCCTTTTATCTGGAGAAGGCAACCCTGAGCTTTTCTTTGCCTGGTATTCATGATATCTTCCCATACTGCCCATGAAAATGAAGGTGAAGTAGATTCCACACATTACATTACAGATGTGCGAAGGTGGAAACTACTTGCCGTCAGTTTCAGAGGGTCTTGAACGTTGTAGAACATTGAACAGTAGGAAGCAGAAGTGCTTTCCCATAGCTTAAGATAGTCCGGGAAGAGAAGGCCCTTGATTTGCCCCTCTGTAGATGGCTTGGGTCAAAAGGAAGTTGGTAGAGAAATATCTGGATAGTCGAGGCGTCTGGCTTTCATCACTTCTTGGGGGACACTGGACGGTGGTAAGTAAAGGCACTGGTGATGAGATTGGATCCATTGCTATCACTGTCCTCTGGCAACCAGGCCATTGGCCCTCCAGCTCAGCTGTGGAGCAGCAAAGCTCCAAGGAGCTTCTGGGAAATTTTGGAACTATTCTTGTGCTTCTGTTTTCCTAATCTTTCATATTTAATTTTTGTCTTCTTGGGTCCGTACTTTTTTTACTTTTAAAATTGGAGGCTTTTATGTAGCAGAGAGAATGATAGTGCACATTCATTTTGCTGGTGGTGGTGTGACTCTTCAGTGCCTGGGTAACCTAAACCTGACCTTCCCTAGAGCAGGGTAGAGAATGCTTTTAAGTTTGGAGCCAGCAGGCTTGATCCTATGTCAAGATTTTAGGAAAGGAATCTCTTCCAAGCTGTTTGGGAGCAGGGCACACAAATGGGAGGTTCGCTCTATCTGTCTGTCTGTCTGTCCGTCCTGGAAGGCTCCTTGTCCTACCTGAAGGTCTATCTCCCACCTCTGCTTTCCATAGGGTTTGAAGTGGTTCTGACCCTGCTGTATATGGAGTTTGTGTGTTTTTGTTTTTTTAAAGATGTATAGGTTCTGCCTCGATACTTGTACTAAACCTTCCTCTCCCTATCCTCTCCAAAAACTGCTTCCTGACCTAAGAAAGAAGCTTGTGCTGGGGTATACCACAGTGGGTAAAGACTTGCCTAGCATGCATGGCATCCTGGATCCCATGTCCAACACGAGGGAAATAGGAAAATAAGGTCAGAACAAAATAAAACATTGGCTTTTATCTCTCTGCAAAATCCACTTGCAGGTTGGAAAGTTGGGAAAGAACTTGGTAGAATGTAACTTATTTGGAGATAAACCCAGACCTGGCAGGAACAGGTCTTAGTCTTCTTCAGCCTCCCATTGGGGTCTTGGTTCGGGTGTAGGTTGTATGGGTCCCTCTGTAGACAGCAACCTGGGGAGGAGGGAATTGGTAGAGAAAGCACTGGAGAAGAGGCGTGGCTTGGTTTTGGGGGGCGGGCATTGCATTTACTAGGTTCAACATGATGACAAGGCAGGACTGTTAGCCTTGGTCTGAAACAGTATTGTGCCCCCTTCACACACACCATGCTGGTTCAAACAACCAAAGGCATGTGCCATGTGTCAGGGAGAAGCCTTCCTGAACTGAGAATTTCCATTTGGGTGCTGTTGAGTGAAGATGTGACTAAGCAGACCCCTGTAAGGTTCCCCCTCTGCACTGCAGATACAGAACCTGTTTTTAACGAGTGCCCTGCGCTGTGAGGCATTTGGTAGGCTGGTGTCAACCCATTTGCTAGTTCTTACGCAAAGCCACAGTAGTTAGAGGGAGTAGTGAGACCAGCAGCTGGAGAGCTCAGACTGAGAGCCAGGCTGTGTTGTCTTGCTTCCCATGGGTTCTACCTGCCTAGTAGGCCAAGCAAAGCAAAAGGAAACCTTCTGAGAGTGACGCAGGAGGCTGAGGCACTTCGGCCCTCTTGGAGGGAAAGCCTGGGCACAGGAGACAGGAGAAGGGCGTGGCTTGTTTTTTCCCCTCTGCTTTTCTGGCCCCAGTCTCAGATCCACCAGAAACACAAAACCTGCTGAACTGGAGGAGCTGCAGCCAGAAAGTAGCTGCCCAACTCCCGGCTCTCATTTCTGTGTGTGTGTGTGGGGGGGGGGGGGAGGGGGGGGAAGGAAAGACGGACGATAGGCAGCTTTCCCAATGACTGTGCTCTGGACTGGCTCCCCTGGGTGACAGTGTTGAGGGACCTGGAAGATCATGTGGAGAGATTCCTTACCCACCACCCTCCCAGGGTGTGTGGCCAGGTGGCTTCTTTCCTGTCAGAGTGACGCTCGCCCTGGGACCGTCGTCTGGAAGGCAGAAGGTCAGACTCAGTACAGACAAACATTCTCTTTATTGAGCTACACATGAATTTCCATTAGAGAAGTAGTTTTTTTTTTTTTCAGTTGTCACAGAAACCCCACCGATTGGGAATAGAAAGGCTTACAAAGACCCGCGGGCTTTTGATTCATTATTATTATTATTATTTTTTTTTTTACTTTTTTACTTTTTTCACGTTTTTTTTTCTGTATTTTTAATTTTTTGTTTTGTCTTTTTGCCTCCATTATTGAAATGGCTGTGACTGGTCTTCAGCAAATCTTGTCTTAAAAGTGAAACTGTGAACAGGTCTGGGATTAGATACTAGTCAAGTAGAAATGACATAGGACTGATCATGAAACTGTGGCTTTAATGTAAACACTACATTCCATCTTTTAATTTTTTTTGTTTTTCTTCCATCTTGTGGTATTTAAAAACTTTATTTTTTTTTTGTTCTTTTTTATCTGCAGCACAAACATCCCAACATGAGAGAGCGAACACAGATCACTGGAACAGAGGAGAGGTCAGGAGAGGGACACATGAGGGAGGGCTTCTGCCCGAGGCTGGAGGCTGTGGTGGTACAGGAAAAAACCCCAAACCACACAACCCCATTCCCCAGATAGCAGTAGAGCTGGCCAGGTATGTGATGGGAAGTACTCATTAGGACACAAAGAAAACCCGAAAAGTAACAACACACAGGGACTCGAGGAGGGGGCGGGGTTCCTTGCTTCTATGGGGCTGGATTTTTATAGATGGGTGTGGTCTGTGGCAGCTACCCGCCAGAGCTGTGCTTTTTCTATGCCAACTTGGAGTGACTGTGTGTGGAGTTGCGTGGGTGGGCAGGGCAGAGCTGCCACTGCCTGGTGGCATATGAGGTTTCCGGACAGCCAACAGGCATGGGGTGTTGCAACAGGCTGCACAGAAGCCCTGGGAGGAGCCAGGCCCAGCACGGCTGCTGGGTGCCCGCCCCAATCGGAGCTGGGACTGGGAGGGGGTGGGTACTGATGTGCATGGTTTTTTATTTCAAAATAAAAGGAAATATGGATGAAATGATTAGTTTTCCTTTTTTCTTTTTTAAAGCTACAAAGCACATGAGAAATGTTCTTTTTTTAAAATTCTTTCAAGTTCTAAATGTAAAGACTCAACTAAAACCGGATTCTACAGCATTCTACAGAAATACACAGCCGTCAGTCACTCTGGGGTCGTGGGTTAGACAGGGGCTTGGTACAGAAAGGCTGTGTGTCTTACAAAGGCCAAAGGTCATGCTACCAGGAGATGAACATCAACAGCAAAGTCCATGAAGCAGTCTGTAGAGAGAGAGATAGGGCCAGTCTGACCATGTTCTTGATTTTAAAAACCAACCACCCAACAAACCCTAGAACATTTTAACTAATGCAGGGGTAGGGCAAAACGGGGTGCCCTTTTTAGAGAAGCCCATCTCTGCCTTGTACCCTGCTTCTGGTCCAGCCCTCCCCAGACCACTCACACCTTGTCCACATGCCCTCTTTGAGGGAATCTGGCTTCAACTCTGTTAGGCGGGTTTGGGCAATGGCTCATGTGTTTCCTCCCCTCAGCTATTTGAAAAGGCAGACCAGGTCTCCCATCTCTCTTAATTTTTCTCTGTTCCCATAAATAAAAAACTCAGGAGACAATGGATTGATTGGAGCAATGATTCTTCTAGATTCTTGAAATAAACAACGACCACCACCCAAAAGAGAAGGGTCCTTAGAGTTTTCTGTTGGGGCTGTAAGGTAGGGGAATGCTTGGAGTGTTGGCGATTTCTTAAAGGGTCTTGGAATTTGAGCAGGGGTAGGGCAGAGCTGAGCGGGCAGCCTCGTGGTAGGATGTAGAGCAGGGCAGGCTGGATGGACAGACCCAGGTCTCCCTCTGCCTGCCCTGCTCATAGAGTGGGTCTCGGAAAGTAAAACCCTGGGGCTGTCCAAAAGATTCCCAACCTAGGCTCCTACCATGCCCTGTGTGTGTGCACGCACATGTGTGCATGCTCATGTGCTGTCCCAGGAAAACTGATGAGCTAGGGATGGTGGTCAGTTCTGTCCGTAGCTCTTTCGAGTATTAACTAAAAACATTTTTCTAATATATTCTTGTGTATAGATAAGGTTTTTTGTTATGCCTCTTTAAAGTTTATTTACCAACTTGCACTGGTTAGTGGGGTGTGTGTGTGTGTGTGTGTGTGTGTGTGTGTGTGTGTGTGTACACGCAAGCTGTTCTGTGAGTGCTGGAATCATTACCAAATAGGTTGCTATACAGGACAAGAGGTCAGTACAAGCCGCAGCCCCGGAGATTGTTGGCAATGATGATGTCGGTGACAGCGTCGAATACCACCTGGATATTATTCGTGTCTGTGGCACAAGTCATGTGACAATAGATTTCTTTGTTGGGTGAGCGGTTTTTGCTTTCAAACTGTGTTTGGATGTAGGCAGCTGCATCTTCATAGGTGTTGGAGCCTGCAGGAAGATACAGAAGAATCGGCAAGAGGCCCTGGTGAGAGTTGGGGGTGGTCAGGGGAGTGGTCAGGAGGCAAATCCGGGAGGGTGGGGTGGAGGGCGAGACAGGAAGGAACAGCAGGAGTGCCACGCCCTCCTCCAGGGTAAGGCACACTGGAAGGTAAAAACCATGGAAGGCCTGGCATTGCCTGCCTTCTGCCTCCTCAGCTTTTACTTACGTGTTTATTTAGATGTGCACAATGGCTCGGGGAAGAGCAAGCCACAGGTGATCTCATTTGTTTTAGATTAACAAATCTGGATGGAGCCCCCTCTCTATGACCTACAGTTGAAATCTAAAAGAACTCCATAACTTTTTTTTTTAATTTAGTTTTATGTGTGTGGGTGTTTGCCTACATGTATGTCTGTGCAGCACATATGTGTAGCGTATGCAGCATATGTCTGCAGCAGCCAGAAGATGATGTTGGTCCCCTGGAACTGGAGTTACAGACAGTTGTTAGCTACCATGTAGAAGCTGGAACCCAAACCCAGATTCTCTGGAAGAGTAGCAGGCGCTCTGAACCATCCCCCCGGCCCGTTGGAGACTTCTAAGATTTATTTGTATTTATGTGTATGTATATGCGTCTTTGTGAGTATATGTCCATATATGTGCTGTGCTGGAGTCTGTGGAAGCCAGAAGGGGCTTCGGATCCCCCTGGAGATGGAATTACAGGTAGTTTTCATTTCTAGCCACCTGGTGTGTACTAGAAACTGAACTTGGATCCTCTGGAAGAACAGGAAACACTCTTAATCACCGAGCTATCTCCCTCTCCAACCCTGCAACTCTGACAAACCTGTAAATGAAGCCTAAGGAAGAGCGGCACCAAAAGGATCTTGTACTTTACATGTGGTGGGCACCAAGCCAGCCTGCGCTCTGCTGCAGTAGGTCTTTCTGAGAGGTCCCTGCCTGGGCTGGGCCACCACTAAGCAGTCTCAGTTCTTGGGTGAGTAGCCAGGTCATGGGAACAGTGAGAGGCGTAAAGGTTGTCATCGTATGAGGCACCCACCGGGCTCCTTCAATGCCCCTAACAATTCCCTGGGTGTTCCCTTGGCTCTGGCAGGCCGGGTGGGGTTAATGGGCACATCTGTGGGTGAGACAGGGATGTTTTCCAACTAGCTAGTCTAAGAGCTTGTGGATCTGCCCCATAGGAACCTTTATTTATTGAATACTATATGATATGGACCATGACAAAAGTATGGAAAAATCCCAGAACAAGGAAGATGCCCCATCTCCTTCAGTCTGTCAGGATGTGGCCTAGTACAGAAACAGCAATGGTATTCTGGGAGCGTGTGAGCACAGGCTGGTTGGCCAGGGGTGTGGACCCACTTTCCTTCTGAAACAAAAGATAGTTCCAGGCTGGAGTTCCAGGCTAGTGGTGAGCCAATGTGAAGGCTGAGGGGTGGGGCACCCCTCAGGTGGGGTCGGGGTCAGCCTCCTCCACCCATCATCACTGAGAGCAGAAGTGCATTCAGTGCTGAGCCACAGCAACGCCTCCAGAGAGCAGAGGGCGGCAGAGGCTGCCTGTCAAGGAGCTTCTCCGCTGGAAAGCTCCCAGAAGAGCAGGTGGACTTCCAGATGCAGGCGCTACCACACTGTGCCACATCTGCTGAACCTAGTGTTTTTACACAGTCCCACTGCGACCCTGACCACGTTGGCCCACATAGTCTCTCAGCTACTGCCTAACGCCCCTCCTACTTGTTCTGTGTCCTCGTAACTCATGGTGGCATGGCATTTGTGACTTTATTATCCTCAATCTGTATCCTCTGCAGGCCCCGGAGAACTGGGGACATCCAGCAAACTACTCCACAACAGTGAGACTGACCATTCAGGCCACATTCCTAATGAACCTTAAGGCAGGACCTGAGGTCGTTAGACCTCCTACATAGCCACACTTTTATAAAAAGCCTTAGGAGTTGGGGAGTTCTTGCTGCAGCTGAAGAATTCAGCAGTGGCTGCCAAGAGCTGTGCCTACAGGTATGACTTCCTTGGCCTTTTGGGGGTGTTTTGCACCTGCTTTGCCTGCAGAGGGCACCTCCTTGGTTCCCTCAGACTTCACCCTCTCAGTACTGTGACAGCAATGACCAGCAGTTAGGTAAACCTGGTACCAAACACCAGTCTCTCTCACCATCCTTCTAGCCACCCTGAGGTACCATCATGGTCTGCTATGGTACCCAGATAAAAATGGGGTGCCGCGGATTAAGTAACTGGCTCCCTCTGTATTTTGCAATTCGCAAGCTCCACAGCGCATCCCAGTATGGGCTGGTGGGTCCTCTCCTTCTCACAGCTATTTTTGGTAGTGAAGAAACTGGGAGGGACTGTCATCCACTGTGCTACAGTTTAGGACCCTTTTGGCTGGTTTTGGGGACCTGTGTGGCCCCAGGACTTGAGTCCAGTACTACAGACCAATTCCAGGGCCATGTCAGTGAGTTCCATGTTCAGGCAATGCTCATACCTGGAGGATGGGGTACATCCTCTGCCTTTGCAGGGTGTTGGTCCTGGCCTCAATTCTGCCCCAAGGGAACCCTAAAACTGTTCAGTCTCTAGAAGGCTGGGCTCTGGCATTGAATCAACCCTGCCTTTAGCCTTTCCTTCTTGTACCTGTTTGGAAAGAGTTTTGTGGGCATGGGCAGGGGGCTGTCTGCGATCCATTCCCCTGAGAACCAAACAAAGTGTGTGTCTGGGGGGTGGGGTGGGGACAGTCCAACAAAGGCAGAGGAAAAGCAGGCAGGTGCGGAGGAAGCTTGCAATACATGGAGTGGTTTCATCTGGGTGAATGAAGGTGAGGAGAGCTGAAAGGAGGGGAAGGTGTGGTGTGTGCAGAGCAAACTGGTGGCAGAGCACAGGTTCCCGAGCCACCCTCACAGGCCACCAGTCCACCTTTTCCTTTCACAAGGAGGTGGCTGTGCTGGGCCAGGGTGAGGAGAGGCACCTCATGAGAATTTAGGAGGCTTTCCCACTAAGTCCTGGGACGTCAGGAATGACCAGAAAGCAAGCAAAGGAACACCAGTGGGCCTGTCCCGCCTTCACCCCTGAGTCATTCACTATGACACCTGTGGCTCTGGAAAGGCCACTGCCTACTCAGGGACATGTCCACAGCTGGTCACGTCTCGGTGCTTCTCCAACATGCCAACAGACTCCTGCACTGGCCCCTTGCTTTCTAGCTGCCCTGCATAGCAGCCTGTCCCTGGAGCCCACAGGCTGTGGGATTCCAGTTGGTGTCTCTTGGGGGTGTGGGTGTGTGTGTGTGGGAATCCAGGTCCACAACCAGGCCTGAGGCTTTCTCTTGTACAGGGCCGTAACACCCACCTGGGTATTCAGGAAAGCAGATGGTCAAGGGTGACTTCTTAATCTTCTCGCCAAAGAGGTCTTTCTTGTTGAGGAAGAGAATGATGGAGGTATCGATGAAAAACTTGTTGTTACAGATGGAGTCGAAGAGCATGAGAGACTCGTGCATGCGGTTCTGCAGCCCCGGTGAGGGGGAGGGGAGAGAGCAAGACAGAGAGAGACACACAGAGAGACAGGGAAGAGAAGAAGAGAATTAGGTGTAAAGAGAGACTGGGCTGTTCAGCACCCAGGAGGCCCTGGGCTCCAGGCTCCTCCATGAGGTCAGTGTATAAAGCCTGAAGTTGGAAATGCATCACGGTGCATCTGATGCTGGCATGCCAAGCACCCACCATTTTTGGCCAATGGGAGACTGGCCTGGGAGCCAGCTGTGGCTCCCTGGGTGAGGCTGAGGTTGGGAGACCCAGGATCAGAATGGCAGAGCCCCCAGCCATGTGATAATCTCTCTAGAATGTGTGAGCACAGTGCTGGACCCCAGTGAGGGAGCTGGGATTTCTCTTTGTCTGGACCCTTCTTCTTCGGCCCATTCAGGCCTCTCATGGGATGACAGGTGGGAGGGTACATGCCAGGAAGAGGATGGGGTAACTGCTACTAGCATCCTTGAGGGTGGCCACTCAAGGAGTGTGCAGAGCCATTTTCAGGGATGGAGACGGGATGTCTCCTCCTGCTGGGCCTAAACCAGCTACAGCCAGACCTACAAGGTCTTTTTGTTTGTTTGTTTGTTTTTCGAGACAGGGTTTCTCTGTGTAGTTTTGCGTCTTTCCTGGAACTCACTTTGTAGACCAGGCTGGCCTCGAACTCACAGAGATACGCCTGCCTCTGCCTCCCGAGTGCTGGGATTAAAGGTGTGCGCCACCACCACCCGGCGACCTACAAGGTCTTAAGCATGGCAGATATAAATTACTATCTTGTATACAGAAATTTGTTTAGTAAATGTCTGAATATGATGGACACCCAGAATAAAGCCTGAGTTTCAGGAGAATGGCCTTTCTCCCTGGGTAAAGGTCAATTGTTTTACTTTAGAAGCCAAGCACATTCACCTGCTTCTTGCGATAGGCCAGCCTGTTGTGACCCTCTGTCTGCAGAGAGGTGTGGAAAGAGACAGCCTCTCTTAGTGTCCCAGATAGTCTGTCCTAGCTTTGGGAGGCTCATCACCTGAGTCTGAACTCAAGCGCTGAGCAATCCAAACTAGATGTCTGGCAAGTGACAGAAGGACAGATGAGTGTGGATGTTGATGGACATTGCTGAAGCCCATGGACCTGAAATGAACAAGAGTAGGAGCTGGGTTCACTGCAGGCCTAGGGACCATTCTGCCTTCCTGTCTGAGCAGGAGGTGAAGGAAGACAATAGTGATGACTACTGGTCCTTGAGACCCACCCTGTGCCAGCACCATTCCCAGCACTCTACCTGTCTAATGTCACTTAGCCTCATCAACTGGTAGGGGACAATAAGGTGATACAGGTGTGACCTCAAGAGCAAAGAGTAGTCCTGGGAGGTGTGGCTCAGTTGGTAGAGTGCTTGCCTAGCATGCTAGAGGCTCTGGGTTCTATCCCCTGCTCTGCAAGAAAACAAAAATAAACCAAAGCGGACATGCCCTGGCCCTGAGCTCCACCCAGAACTTCTTGGGGTGTTTTCTAGTTAGTGTGGCAATCCGGGCCTTTCAAAAAGGAATGTGTCACAGCTGACTCCATACCCTGCCTACCATTGTCTCTCCCAGCCTGTGAGCTCTGTTCTTAGGGCTGACAGTAATGTGGGGTGCACAGCCCAAGTTCTCAGCTGTTTCCCACATCCGCGGACAACAGAGAAAAACCACAGTGCCCTCTTGTATCTGTAGTGAACTACTGCCCTCTGAGTCTGCTAAGCAGATCCAGTGGCCTTCATTCCTACTCTCCAATAAAGCCTCCCTGCCCTTTGCACAGGACTCACTCACCCACGGAATCTTGGTGGAGGTAGAGCCATGTGGGCCTATGATCTGCACCTAGTACTGTGACACTGGCCATCATTGCGAGCCCAGTAGGGAAGCTCCGAGACCCCAAGTATTCAACAGGAAAAGGCATTGCATCCTCTAGGGGCACCATGTCCTATAGCCGTCAATGAACCTCAGCCAGAAGCAAGTTCTCATGCTCTGTTCCACTATACATTGTCCCAAGAGCTGCTGAGTCTACAGATGCTGGTGGACACAGGACAGACATCTGGAACTCTAAGGATCAGAGGGAAATCACAGAGGGGTCACCAGAGTTGTCCAAGCTAAGGCTGGGGACCACTTGCTATGGACAGGGCTGAAGGACTCCTCAAGGGTTGATATGCTTAGGCTTGGGGGACTCAAGAGCAGTTCGCCAAGGCTCCTGGATCCCTGCCTGCTGAGTCTCGGCCCACCAGTCCTTAACCTCACACTGTAGTCCACTCACAGGCCAGTGGTACAGTGACCACGTGCATTAACAAGGTCTGAGGTCCTGGGAGCAACATGGATTAGCAGAGATTCTGGGGTCAGAGGATGTACACAGACCTGCTCTGCAGGGATGGGGCGAGCAGCAGGCCTGGAGAGAACTCTGGGAGGGCAGTGAGAAGGGGAGCTGCTGGTGGGGGAGCGCCGGTACTGAGACCCTCTCCACACTCAGCCTGACAGCCACCCCTCAGGAACCCATTTCCAACATGCCCAGAGCACAGCCTGTACTCACAGGAGGAAATAGATGCCAGGTCATTCATACCAGACATTCATTTGAGAGAAGTCAGGGATCACAGATGGCCAACAACCACCTGCCTGCCATGACCTTCGCACGGAGCCACTGGAGCCTTCCTGAGGCTCAATTCCTCCCGGTCCTTGACCTGCCCAGGTGGAAGCAGAGCTGAGAGCAGCAGGAAGCCATGCCACAATGACCAACACCCAGCACCAGATCATGCACCATGGTCCTAGGTATCTTGAGACACCAGGTGCTAGGGTGCTAGGACCCTGGGCCTGGGAAGCAGCTCAGCACAGGACAGATCGTCTTCTGCTGAGTGGCCCGTGGCCTGAATCCTGCCCCCAGCGGTCCTATGCCCACTACTCTGCTAGGCTGCCCACAGTCCTGAGACGGGAGAACAGGACTCTGTCACATGGGCTTCTCTGGCAGAAGCTCCTCGGCACTGACGCAATACATCACACTCGTGCTAGAAAGAGCTGGCATTTTTATTAATGGAGGGTGACTAATAAATACATTATGGCAGCCAATAAATTATTACAATAACTAGGTATTTATTAAACCAGCAAGTCACTCTTCTTACAAAATTACAGTTAATGAGGGTAGGTGATGGCAATGGGTTGGGGGGGGAGGGGAGGGGGCGCTGCACCTAAGAAGGCTGTGCTAAGGGGAACATAGGGGACCCGGCCTCTGGCCTGAGATAGAAGGTGCTCATAGGCCACAGGGGTCAAGTCAGAAGCCAGGGAGAAGCCTGGGAAATGGGGGGCTGCTGCCCATGCAGCGTAGGCAGCTGTGGCTGGTGCAAGAAGCTAAAGGGGGGTGGGGGAGGAGGCTGAGGGCTTCTGGGAAGGGCACTGTTTCTGCTGGTGGCCTTTTGTACTTGGGGAAGAGAAGAAAGCTGCCCCTCATAGGGTACCCCACTCCGACTACCGGGCCCAGGACTTTGGATGGAGACTATTATTTCTGGTTTTCCTCCACCTGCTCCCTCCTTGACATGGCCATCATCTGGCATGGGGGAGTGTCTGTAAGCCCAACCCACTCTAAGCAGGTGTGTACAAGGCTTTTTCTTACTGAGGGGTGGGGTGTGGGGAGGCCTGCTTATAGCCCTGGCCCTGTTCTTTGGGATGCTGGGGCTTTCTTTCTCTAGGATGTAGCCTGACAAGATCAACAGCCTGGAAGTGCTTGCCTCCTGAATCTCTGGTGAGAGGCGCTGGAGTCTGGGGACTGGGTTCCTGAGAGCCCTGGGGGTGTACCTGGAGCTTACCAGGAGGCTCAGAGAAAAGCAGTGGCAGCTAGAAGATGCTCTGTGCCCCAGAATCCTCAGAAGAGGGTGGCAGGCTACTACTGGGCGGGGAGGGAAGATCTGGAGGCTTCCTGAGTCTCTCCTGGGTGTGGGAGATCTCCTTGTCAAGAGGCTGGGTCAACGGAGAAGGGGAGGGGTCAGGAAGAGAGCGAAGCCTGCCCTCAGGGCACTGGCTGTTAGCAGGTAGTATGTGGCATCTGTGGGTGCATCTCTTGCAGCAGTACTTTCTACAGAAGGCAAGGGCTGGGGTGAAGCAGTGTCAGCCTTCTCTGTGGGGGGTGGGGTGGGGGGTTGTGGATAGCCAGGTTACGGGGTTGAGGAGGACACTCAGTGATATCCAGTGCAGTCCACACAGGTCAGGTGCCTTCAGCTCCTAACAGTAGGGTGTGGGCCTGGGCTGGGAGGTCTTTTGCCTGGTCCAAAAGGATCCAAAGGGACAGGGCACTAGGATCTAGGGGCTGTACAGAAGGGATCATGGGAGGCTAAAGACCAGCACTACCGCTGAGTGGCTCAGGCTGGAAGGATTCTGTCTTCATCCCCAAAGCAGAGTTTAACAGCACCCTCCACAACTCAGATCAGACACTTGGGGGCCTCTACCCATGTTTAGAGGGAAGATTCTTGGAATGGTTGTTGGTACAGGCACAGGACTTGCCCACAGGGATCTAGCAACCAGCACAGTCCCATGAATGTGGTGAAGGCACTCTTCCTAGAAACCAGCTCCTGGCCTGCTGAGTTAGACCACTCAGAAACTGTAGGGTGGCCACTGATATGGCCACTGCAGATAGGAGACATTCCCCTGGTCTGGTCACTTACAACTCTCCCCCAACACCCAAAGCCACGGCGGAGCCAAGCCTCATCTATCATGCGCGTTTGCCCCCGCTCCCCCATGGTAGAGCTGCTGCTGGTGATGGGAGACGGGACAGTTTTCCCTGTGGACCATGTTCTTGAGGGCTTAGAGGAGACAGCCTAAGACCTCCCTCTCTCGGACGGCCAGAGTGCGAGGGTTGAGAGCGGTGCAAGACACTAGGCAGAACACGGTAGGTCAAACAGGAGTCGGGAGGTGGGGTCCAGGCCCTGGTCTAGCTGAGGGCTCTGGCTACCATGTTGCGGTGATCTGAAGTGGTTGCTTGGGGAGTGGGAGCTGTATGTCGATAGGAATGGAGACTTCCACCTTCCCGGAAATGGTCTTAAAAGATGGGGCTTGGCCAATATCCCTTGACTGCAGGTGCTTTTAAATTTGGGGTTACAGTCTGGGGACTCAGGTGGCCACACACAGTGGGTAATGCTGAGAAATAACTGCTGTATCTTCAGTGTGAGCCCAATGAATTAATTGGCCTTAGCCACCACATCAGGTCACTGAGACTGTGGGCTCCAGGAGTCTGTTCTCTGCTCCCTCCCAGTACCTGGCACAAGGTCCTAAAATGATGGCGGTGTAGACAATGTGGGTTAAGGGGGAAGTGGCAAGGCAGCCAGACTGGGGTGAGCTTCCCAGAGGATCAACTCTGCAAGCATTTGGCACTGGGGAAGGTCCCCATGTTTCCCTGGACTACCAGAGTTCTGTTCTTGTTGGAACCAACAAGCCCAGAGCTGTTGGCATGGCCGGAGGGGCGGGGGGAGACTGTGAAAGAGCCAGGGTCCTGCCTGGCCTGGGACTGAGCACTGTTCCTAGTGGAGGTCAGGAGAACACAGGGCTTGAGGAAGGCAGAGGCCCTTCTAGGTGCAGCCCTCTCCCCACCGCCTGTGGACACATCTGCATCCCTAGGTACAGCCTATGCCGTGAGCGCACAAGCCTGCCTGAACCACAGGCCGTGGTACAGCTGACTGGAGATGTCTAGGAATGACAAGGAAATGTTCAGATGTTCCAAGTCAGCTGGGGCTAGGGGTGCCAAAACCATCCCACCCCTTTTTGCACAGGAACCTCTGCAGCAAAGTCCCTCCCTGGGCTCCTAAAGCTCTTCCCGCCAGGGGGCTGGGTGTATGTCTGCGTTGGCTTATACTTCTCCTAAGCTCCCACTTCAGGGTGCTGATGGCTCATCGCTTGCTCTCTGCCTTGAGACCAGGAATATACAAGGGTTTCCTGACTTCTTGACCAAGGTGGGGTAAAGTATGGCATTGGCTTCAGTAACTGGCTTAGTAAATTACTTAGTAAAGTCTCCTGTGCTTGCCTCAAGAGCCTCCAGTCCCAAGGGCTCTGCCTACTCTGGCTGTGACTGGAGAAGCTTATCTATTCACTCACACTCAGGGCAGCCGAGCCTGTCTGAGTAGAACCAACGGATGGCTCTTTCAGGACTTGCAATCAACCTATGCAGGAAGAGCTGCCTGCCCCTCAGCTTCCTTCCCACCCTAACGCCTGTGGCACAGGACTGTTTCCCCACCCATGCACCATTGCAGTCAGCCAGCCTTAAGGAATATGCTCAGGTCCAGAGGAGTCAGGGCTGAGTTTTCTGGGGAGTCCAAGGGCAAGGGAAGATGACCAGAGAAGGGCTAAGATCCAAGATGAAGGAGGAGGGAAGCCTTCCCCAAGGTCCGAATCTTTGCACCCCAAAAGTGCCTTGATTCCATGTTGGCGTTTGGCGACGGAACTGCCCTCTACCAAACAGACACTAAGGAAAGCTGAGAGATGGCATCTACTATCTCCTAATCAGCCAGCACCTGCCACAGAGCCATCACCAGCCACCCTATCACCCCAGCTGAGGAAGAGACATCAGGACTTTGAGTAGGAGGCACAGGGCACAGGACATGCCCATTCCAAACCATATGGCAGCGTTGCCCACTCAGGCTCTGAGTAAAACACTTAAGAGACACAGCTGGCCAGCGAGCAGCTCTCAGGTGGTATGCAGCTGTCTCTGGCCTTGTGGTGTGTGGCGCTCCACACCTTTGCCCAACCCTGTTCCCATGTGTCATGCAGCTGGAGTGGGGTAGTGTGGGGATGCTCAAAGGATGCCTCCTCCTCCCCCAGGGCCAGCCTCTGGGTTTTTCTGCAGTGCACAGAGCATCCGAGCGGTGGCAGAGCTCTGGGTCCAGGGGAGAAGTGAGCAGCAGGCTGGCAGGAGGTCAGGGCTCAGTAGAGTCCACAGCCCCGCAGATTTTTGGCGATGATGACGTCCGTCACAGCATCAAAGACAAACTGGATGTTGTTGGTGTCCGTGGCGCAGGTGACATGGGTGTAGATTTCCTTGTGAGCTGATTTATTCTTACTCTCATACTGCCCCTGGATGTGAGCCACAGCTTCTGTGAAGGCACTGGGGCCTGCAAGATGAAACAGTCAGTGAGGGGAGTCAGTGAGGGCAGGAACCTGGAGCCATTCAGCATGGAATCCCTGGGCTGGCCATTGTGTCATTAGACCAATGGCCATGGAGCAGGTGCCAAAATCCTCCTCAGACCACTAGAAAGCAACAGGCATATGGAGTGGGAAGCTTTAGGGCTCAACTCCAGCAACAATGGTTCATGCCAGCCAGCTGGTGGTTGGAACCTAGTGCCGCTATCACCCTAGGAAGCAACAGAACACTGGCTGCCCCAGTGACTGGCTGCCTGAGGCTGGGGACTGCCTGCGACACTGCTGTTTTCTCCCTAAAGGCCTACTGGTTCCAGAGGCCAGTTCTGTCTTACCACAGCTGCAGGTGGGGGTGAGAGCACTGCTTTTAAGCAGGTACTGCCTCTCTGTGTGCCCGTGAGACGGCAGAGAGGGCCAGGACTCGCCTCACTGTGGGGTGGTAGGGAGGACCGTGTATTCTGCCTGGCATCCCGAGCTGCTGTGGCCTCCTTCCCCGGCTCCTGGACGCTTCCCTCTCTTCCCTCTTAGGACAACTGAGAACTGACTTGCTCACATTCTTTCAAGGTGTCCCTGCATTGATCTGGTTCTCTGGTCAGTCCAGGGAGAGGATGTCTGGGAGAAAGCAGTGGCTTGGAGAAGAACAGAAAGGCAGAACTTGACCTTTGCATGGAAACCCTCCCTCCACTGCTCCATCTTCCAAGAATTCAAGGCTAGCCTAGACCAGACTGGGGCCACTTGCTAAGGGAGGAAGAGGAAGAGAACTGGAATTTGAGCCACAGTGCAGAGCTGGGGGCAGCACATCTGAAGGAGGAGTCCCAGCCATTTCAGGCGTATGTGTGTAGACCACAGCCTGGTTGTGAGCATCTACCAGACCATAGCTGTTTGCTAAACCAGGGCTGGAAGTAAGGCCAGTCTCCTCTCAGGATCCCTTCCTGCCCTGACTCAGTTCCAAACTGATCTTGGTGATCAGCCCATGAGGGCCTCTCACACGCCATCTTAGAGCTGAAGAAGAACGTGGCTGGTCGGTGAGGTGGGCTAAGCGCTGTTCTCCTTAGTTGAAAGCTCATGGGGCCCTTGCCTACAGAACTACCAGCTTGATTTTGAGAAATCAAGGGCAGGCTGGAGAGCACTGTGCTGCTTGCCTGACTTCGGGTCATGACCCTACAGGCCCATGCTGCTGAAGTCTGTATCTTCTGCTCTGTGTCCTCCAGGACCTGGTCAACTGAGACCAGCTGACAAGGACTGGGTTGTCCTGGGCTTACAACAGCCCACCTGAAGGGGCTGCCATTTTTGAAGCTCCTGGGGGGGAGGCTGGTTAGGCTGCATATCTGGCTGGCTGGCTTAGACCGCTGTGTCACTGATGGCTGGCCTCTTGTCCCTGCACTTTTCTGCAGTGTAGGCAGGGCCTGGGCTGTGACAGTCCTGTGGCCACTTGTGTGGGAGGTGCTGTTAGAGTGGCTGTTTATCATTGTGATCACGGCAGTGACAACGGATCCGTAGAGGGATCACAGACTTCAGCAAATACCACGCTTTGCATCGTCGTGGGCTTCGTTCATCCTTACAGTAAGTCTACAGCGGGTGGGGGAGAGCCACTGTGACAGCCTCCATCTCATGGAGGGAGAAGCCAGTCCAGAAAGGCTATGTGACCTGTCCAGGCCACTCTCCAGGGGCTAAGTTGGGGCTGGACCCTGCTAGACTACTCGAAGACCAGGTCTGTTGTCTCTTCGACATTGTGGGTTCCCACTGTGCATGTACCCTCTGCTTATAGACGACTGACTGGACCTCCCTAGGGTTGTTAATATCACACTGGAACCTGAGGCCTAACAAGCCAGGGGTCCAGGCCTTAGCTGCCCAGGGCTTCTTGTCAGAGCTGGCTCTAGTACAGTTCTGTGGGGGTGGATTCTGCAGGGTGAGCTGGGTGCACTCAAGCACAGTAAATGCCCAGAGAGGCCTGGTTTCTTGGCTGCCCTGTAGCTGCAAGGGGCTGTGTGGGAGGAGAAGGGCTCTACCTGTATATTCCGGAAAGCAGATGGTCAGTGGGGACTTGGTGATCTTCTCCTCAAATATGTCCTTCTTGTTGAGGAAGAGGATGATGGAGGTGTCTGTGAACCACTTGTTGTTGCAGATGCTGTCAAAGAGCTTCAAGGACTCATGCATGCGGTTCTGCAACAGAGCGGAGAGGCAGGTGAGGGCTGCTGGTGCCCAGCACCCTGACCTACTATGGCTATGACAGCGAGACAAGCGGGGGATGAGCCACCAATGTTCGTAATGCATTACTGGGGACAGAGACAGAGGGCCCACGTGGACAAACAGGACATGTCCCTGCTTCATTCCACACACAGGCAGGTTTGGGTGGAGCTGGGGTGGGTCAGGAGTGCTGTCCCTTCCAGAGAGAGCTGGCCTGGGCGGGGCACTGAGGTCACTGCAGAGGCTGCAGTCCCTGGAGAGGACATGCACCATGCACGTAGAGGGCTGGGGTGCAACCACCATCTGACATGTCTACACGAAACCGTGGATCATGCAGACTTCTCTACCAGGGTCTCATTCATTTTCGCCAGCGAGGTCAGGAGGGTGCACGCATTCAGTTGGATAACATTAACCGAGGACTGAGGCCCTCGAATTAATCCCGAGTTGGAAGCAGATACCAGGGGGACAGCGTCTCGGGGGTGATGTTGCTGTGGCCTTGGTTGGTTGGGTGACTTTGTTGGTTGACTGGGATGTGCCTGGGCTGAGGGAAGCTCTCTCTGAGAAAGCTGGGAGTTGGGGCTGGTTTCTCAGGAGAACCCCAAGAAGAAACTTAGCAAAACAGATTAAAACTGAGAGGAAGCGAAAAACCCAGTAGCAAACATCAGAGAAGGGAAAAGAGAAACCCTGAAAAATTGATCCAATCAGTCTCAGACCCAGGAAGTCCAGGGCAGCTGTGCGAGGCACCTACACAGACCTCAGCTGCCTTGTGACGGGTGCCATGCAGCTGGGATGGAAGGCTGTGGGGAGGATGGGCTCAGCTCAGAAGCCAGCATGGAGCATAGGCCTGGGCCCGGCATTCACAGCAAAGTCACCCAGCGGGGCCCTGAGAACCTGCTGCTTTCAACTCTTAGCTCAGGTTTGATCAGAGGGAGGTGCTTCATACCTGCTGGGCTTGGAGGGTCTCTCAGAATCTGCCCATGGTTTTGGCCTTGCTTTGGTAAGAAAAGGCCCTGCAGGCGCTGGTGGCAGTAGTGGTGGAGAAGTTGTGGCAGCCTGTGGCCTGGCTGAGTGGCGCTGAGAGCAGGTACGAGGCCAAGATGAGCCCGTGGGGTCCCAGGGTGCAGCGGGCAGGGTGGCTGGTCCGGTGTTGGGCAGCCACTAGCCGCAGGGCCTTCCTGGCCTAGCTCCAGGAGCTGCCTCCAGACATCTTTGTCTCTGTAGCCCCAGTTTTCCTCCCCAGGCCAGGGAGGAAAGTGCAGAGCTGGCTAGAGGGGAAGACTGAGGACCAAGGACTGGGTCATTGGTGCCTACATCTTGCCTCTCTAGGGAAGAGCATCCACACTCTACCACCTGTCCCCTGGCTACACCATCTAGACAGAGGAGCAGGACTGCTCCTTACTGTGTGGTGTCTGTGCAGACGCTATTTCGGCTCTTAGCCCATGAGGCTGTTTTACCATCCTCACCCCACAGCACATGCCTGAGGAAGGTGTGGCGATTACGCACGATCACGCAGCTGGCAGGAGTGATGCCAGGCCTTGGATTGGATCCATCTACTCCCAAGCTGTTGAATTCGCACACATGTCCGTTCCCCCGTACACCGACGATTGCTAGTTCCCAGCAATAGTATTGTTTTACGGCCACTACAGCTAGGAGCCACTGCTGTGGGCCGCTGGTAAACTGGAAGGCAACCCCTGTTCCCTGGAGGCTTGGTGCTTTCCCCTGGCTGCTGGGTGGCCAGCCTTGGGGAGGGAGAACCCTAGGAAGAGCTTGCGCTGACTTTGGCTCATGTGTTTTTCCTTCTTCAAGGTTCTTGCCCCCAGCCCTTGTGGAGAAAAGCAAGGGAAATGAACTGGAGGCAGGGGAAGGGCTAAGAGAGCAGTAAGTTAGGAAGGACCCTGGAGGGCAAGTGTTTCAGGGCCTGGGTGCATAGCAGCAAGGCTGCTGAGGAGCTTATGGGGAAGTAGATAGGGCCAGCCACCCCGACTTGGAGACCTGAAGCCACGGGGCTTGGTGCCCACTGGACATTGCTTTGTGTCTGTTCTGAGGACCTGGCCCCACAGTTGATGGTCCTAGGCCTTTGCTCTGGCAGGGCAGGTTCAAAAGAGAGGCCATGCTCCAGTGTGAAGGGTCTCTCACCATCCAGCCTCCAGCTCCTTGACTCTTTTTCAATCCCATGCTGGATGTAGCATCTACTCCCAGGAAAGAGAGGCCACAGGGAGCGGGCACAATGGCTCTCACAGCCCAGAGGCAGCCCACAGTGCTGAACTGTGGACTGGACCAGCCATTCTGATGGATATACTAACAGGAGAATGTCCTGGGCTTTGGGCAGTCACAGAGTCTAGGGTTCAAAGGAGTCCAGGGCATGTTTCCCCCACTCCACACTGGGGCTTGGGACTAGACCACTGTCTGCCACAGCCACTGAGTGACAGCACTGAAACTCAGCCATCACTTGATGAAAGTTTGGTCCACCCTCCTACCAGCGGCTTGGCTTCCATCTGCTAAAAGCCCCATCACTCGGCGTGAACTACTCAGGACGGCGGGTCCTCCTCTACCAGAACTGCACCCTCTCAGCACATACCCCAAGAGCTCATCCACCTCCTCCATACACCAGTAATGACTGGACTGGAACTGGTAAACAAATCAGACTCATAAGGAAGACAGGCCTTGTTCAAGGCCAGCATGACCACAGGCCCCTCCTCCGACCCTTGGTGTTGATCCCAAAGGCTCAGGGTGAAGCATTCTGATTGTATTCCATATAGGAGGGCAGATGCCAAAGTTGAGTCCACAGCCATGAACTCCAGAAGTGGGCTTATTTCCCATGATCCAGTAGGACATAGTGAGGCCTGGGTCCCTTTCCAGGCTTTGTGCACAGGCCCACAGACTTGTGGGCTGAAACTCCAATGGGAAAAGCTCAGTGGATATACCTGGCTCAGGGCAATCACCAGCAATAAAATCTGGCTAGC
>CABHPR010140137.1:37392-56251 GCA_902168415.1 Peromyscus melanophrys | reverse complement strand
AAAAAAATTAACAAAGCCAAATATATGAGTTCTGAATGGGTAAAAAATAGATGTAAAGGTATTTCATATAATTTTATCACACAAAAGTGTCCTTAGACAAAGTGTGTTGTTATAATTTCAATGAGGTAATTTTGCTTACTCCACCAGGATCTACAAATGGCTTTTTGATGTAATATCACAGTGGGGTTACTACGCTTTTATAGTCAAGTAAGCAAAAAATAAAATGTTAGGAAGTTTTTATTCTTGTTAATCCCTACTAAGTACAGTTTTAGTTCCTCTCCTTAAAGAAAGGTCTGCACAGTGATGTGTTACTTCTCATGGAGGCTTTCCTACACTGTTTTAAAGAATAAATAATCTTGTGTGTTAAAGTTTACTGAGTAGCTTTCTGAGATTTGTTTCCCTTATGCAGAAAAAGGTCCTAAATTGAATATCCAGTTGTATCATCTATCAAGCAAATGAACAAATCTGTTTCCCGAGCAGTAACACTGAGTATCAGCTTAGGTCCGCTGAATTACTGACTGCCAGGAAAACTGCGCATCTTTCAGGAAAATTTTAAAACCAGGACCACCACAATCCAATATTTAATTTTAAAAGAATATGTATACATACATGAATTTATGTATGTATGTATGTAGATATATCCTTCACACATATATATGCATATATCCTTTGAATATATATTCAAAATAAATTATGTTTTTAATGCATGTATATTGTATGCCCATATACATTGTCTTAAGTAGGATATTAAGTCACAAGTTTGCTTTTCTCCCCAAAATTAAGAATTTGATCTCAAGGGTGATATTTCTCCTGATTTATTTTTCACCAAAAGGCACTGAACTTAATAAAATGTCTTAGATAAAGAAAGTGCTCAGTAAAATTTTGTCGTAATAATTATTCATTAATAGATCACATTTTTTTACTTCCATTTCAATTCATTATAATATAATTTGATTGATTAATAATCATAAAGTACAACTATATTTAAAACAAATAATGCATGGTCTTCATCCAGGAATGCAAACTAGAAGCAATCATTTTTATTGTTACACATTTGCATTTGATATTTGTGAATTGACAAGGAAGGTCATTACAGGGAAGGAAGGTACTCTTTAAAACACTAAAATGGAATTATTAAAAAGTAATTCATCATACCTTGAATCACATTTAATTCAATTTTCTGTATTTTAATTTTAAATGTCAAAAATGCAAATCTGGATTGATTTTCCATCATCCAAATCATATTAAGACAACAAACACATGTCAAAACTTAAAAGCTCTCAGAGATGGCAATCATTAATGACACAAATAAAGAAACAATAGTTTTTAAATAATGTCTCACACTAATTTTAATGAACTTTAAAGGAAGAATAAAATTATGCTATTTTGGATGATTATGTTATAATTTATGTTTAGGATGTGATTATTTTTCTTTCTTAATGAACAAGTAATACTACCCTTCATGCAGTACACTTCTGGCTGTAATTGAAAAATATTTTTATGGAAAATACATCAAAAGGAAGATATGGTAACCTTTGTCAATCATAGGATAATGTGTATTCCATTACAAGCAACATAGATTTGAGGACACGAATACAATATTAGCTTACTAGAAATTGTATTCATATATAAAAATTTTGGAACATCCATTTACAAAGTGTTATATTTACTCTTTTGTTGTATTATTGTGTTTTTTTTCTATGCTGAATGCCTTTGTAGGAAAACAGAATGTCTAAGCCTCAGAACCTGAAATGTGCTATATCACAAAAAGTGTATGATAGGCACTCTAGAGAAAATTAGTGTTAACTTCACTGAAAAGCTATACACATTGGATAAACCGTATTAATTCTTTTTTTGTGACTGAATATGCCCAGTTTTCTCATTGACTAAAGACTGAACCAAATATCATTCAAGATATCCTTATGTATTTTCTTGGCTTCTATTTTGTTATTGCAATAAAATACTGTGACAAACGCAATTTAACTGTTAAGGGTTATTTTGGCTCATAGTTCATTATAGTCCATCATTTCAGAGGAAGTCCAAAGGCAGGAGTTTTGAAGCATTAGTCACATAGCACCTGCAGGAAAGTAGCCAAAAACAACAAATAAACTCATGCATAACCCACTCAGTTTCTCTATCTCATACAGTGCCCCACCAAGGAAATGGTGTGATCCCAATAGACTGGTCTTTCTGCCATAATCAATGCAATCAATATCATCTCTCAGAGTCGTGCACAGATGCCCATCATCTATGTGATTCAATACCCTGCAGTTGATAATTAGCACTAACCATCATACAGGTATTGACAATTCTTCTACAGAACGGATCAAAATTTGATTATATGTTCCATCTCTAAACAATCATTTATTTATTTTATTCAGTTATTTATTTTATCAAATTATTTATATTGAGAGATGCTCTTACTGTGAAGCTCCGTATGGCCTGAAACTTGCTATTTAGATTAGGCTGTCATGGAACTCACAGAGACCTTCTGCCTCTGCCTTCCCCAGATTAAAGACAGGGACTGGAATGAAACATCAGTGATGATTATCTCTATTTATTTTAGTTTTTCAGTGTCTGTCCTTGTTTTTCTTTCTAACATCTGATATCTAGCATCTACTTCATTATGTGACTGTAAATGTATGACATTTACTAATCTGAAATTAGTTAGTTGAGTAGGATATATTTATTAATGTATAAAGGGCTTGAAATTTTATGCATAGTAAATGTATAGCATCCCTACATGTATAATACAATAAAGCATTTACAAATCATCCCTGAGTTCTCTACATAATTTCATAATTACAAATTTCCAAATAACTTACATTTTTAAGTATTTTTATTAATTTAAAAACTCACGCTTGTAGAGAATATTAGAGAGCTAAGTTCTCTCACACAGAAGATTAAAACTGTATGTGATGATTTGAGCTTATGTGTAAAGTAATTAAAGCAGGTCAATATTCAAATTTTAAGTCTTCGATTATAATAGCTATACACTTCAAGTGCTCAATTATTGTATGCAGGTGTGTGTTACCATCATAATCTTTATGAGTAGTCCCACAGTCACATAAAGTTCTTTTGGCCAGCAGTGGCTATACATTGGAGCACCCACATCATATTCCCATCCTTTCATAGCTGAGCACCCTTGACTTGATATTTTACATTTTCTAGTCTTCTGTTTTCTTCTGTGTAGAACAGTGGTTTTCAACCTTCCTAATGCTTCAACCCTTTAATATAGTTCCTCATGTTGTGGAACCCCCAACCATAAATTTATTTCCATTCTATTTCATAACCGTAAATTTGCTACTATTATGAATCATAATGTGAATGTAAATGTTAAAATAAATGTGTTTTTTGATGGTGTTAGGCAATCGTTGTGAAAGAGTTGATGACCCACAGGTTGAGAACCAGTTATAGAATAATAGGAATAGTAGTGCCTGTATGAAGGACTTCCAGTCAGAAAAGCTACTACACATAAAATATTTTGTAGTGTGATTTAAATTGAGGAAGGAATGGTCAGTTGGACAATTGTTTTAACATAGATAAAAATGGAATTTCAAGCCAAATTTTCATTAACCTATTCACAAACCAACCAAGTCCAGGGAGTCAAATTATCATCATACACAATTTCTTAGAAAAGTTCATGCAATTAAAATGATAGCAGTTAGACTTATCACAAAAATTGGACTGATAACTTCAAACTTCCCTGATTTTTTGTACAACTTATCACCCAGTAGAGAAAATTCAATATGCATGTGTGCAGATTGATCTGGTCAACTTGATGAGATACAGAAACACCATAGGAAGAATCTTCTAAGTATGTCTATGGAGAAGATCCCAAATAGAGTTCAAGAAGTGAGAAGACACAACTCAGATGTCATCCCCACTATTCCATGCATTGAATATTGAGTCTACCAAATGAAAAGGAGGAAACAGCAGGAGAGCAACATTCATTTCTCTCTGTTTTCTGACGTTGGCTACTATTTCCACATCTGTGTCAAGCTGCGAGACTGTACCCTGGAACGCTGAGCGATAAGAACACCCATTTTACTTACACTGCTTTTGTCAGGTATTTTTATCCCAACAGGAAACGTAACTAATACTGTGTGTCTAAGTAATCACACAGGATGTGCTTTCTATGTGGTTACTTAGATGGTACATCCACTGCTTTCCTATGCCAGAAGCTCTCAGGCAAGGCTCTTTTCCTTTGAGTCTCTGCCAAGACACAAATGATGGTTGCTGATTCTTTCACTATAGCAAGAACTGAATAAATTGTCCTTGCGTGCTTTTGTTCATGGAGCCTCGATGTATTTCAATGGTTATTGCAGACATTCTATTGCCTTACCTTCTGCACTGTCTGATTCTATGGAACTAGACCGTCAACTCCTTGTGCCTCATTGTCCCCAGTTTATTTATAATCATTAGAGCCAACACTGTGTCTGAAATTTTCCCACTAGTCTCACTTCCTTGGTTACGTGTTTGTATTTTAGTAAATGTAATTTTCTATAAGTTCCATGTACTTGCCATTGCTCCTGGGTTCTGAATAAACATTTTTATATCTTTTGCTGTATTTTGTATTATTATCTAAAATGTTCCTTGTTATAAGAAGGAAAAGATATAGTACCACGTAGTTGTGAGTTCAATAAGCCTTTTGTTCCAGCCAGCCTCACAGACTGCTAAGTGTATAGTTCTTACTGGATCAGCATCTGCTTGAACAAATTTTGCCCCTGGTAATCAATAAATCTAGACAAGTTCTCCTTCTATCTCAATTTTCTTTCTCTTGGGAGCTTGGCTTATCTCCAGAGAGATCATTCTCTCTGTTATACACCTGACAGAGGGGGCAGAGTATTGATTCCATGTTCTGTGGAATGTAACTACTAAGTTGGGAGCCCAAGACCGAAAAACACAAGAATTATGTTCTCATTAATCATTGCCAGCTATCCTGGGGTTTTTCCAATTATTCACCTATTCATTTTCCAAGAAAGCTGCCTACTTCTTCCATACACTCCTGCTCTAATCATGATTTGTTTGTCATCATTCTTACTGGCAGATGATCACTAAGGATGGCTTGGGATTGGAGCAGACTTTTTAGACCGAACTGGGTTTAAATAAGAGTGTTCATTTGAAATAATACTTCTCAGATCCAATGGGCAGCATTATTAATTGATAGAAAAATCCCTCAAGTCAAATTCTGAATTAATTATTACTTTATTAAAATGTCCTCTAGTTAAAGCTAAGGAGTAATTTGGAAAAAGTTACATAACATATTTCCAGAAATTGCTTCCTTCTAGAGCATCAATTACTTTTCTATACCTGGAATTTCTTGCTCCCTTCTAATTACTGTCTTTCTTCAAACGTCTACAGCTCCATCTTGCCAAAATCTTTCATATTTTCCCAAAACTTGAAAATTCTAGTTCATTCTTAATGCATATCATTTTTCATATGACATGGACATATACATGCATATATTTTAAATCTTGAGCATCAGTTGAATTAAGTGTCATAAATAAAATTATCTTAAACCAAGTAAGGCAAACAGATACTCATTGAAGAATTCAGAACTACATTGGTTTTGTGAAGTTCAATACAACATAAAACAATATTCACATCTATTAGTTACCATCTCAGATCGTGACTCTGGTAAAATTTGATGAAAAATGAAAAAAACTGGACTGACTTAGAAGTAAAACTATAGCTTCTTTTTTTTTTTTTTTTTTTTGATAATTAACCTATGGTCCAAAATGTCAAGAAAGTAGGGAAAGGTTTCTTGAAAGGTAGATACGAAACACCTCCAAGTTAAGTCCTTATTGCTGAAGTTACTGTGCAGTTTGGCCATGGTACTCAGAGTAACCCAGGTATATTTGACCCAGAACTTCCTCTCTGAGTGCTTTTATAAGCTTCTACCATAGCACAGGGCAGTGTTATGCAGGCTCCCAGGGAGGGAGCAATCAATAGTCTTACACAGCTGTGATGTTTGTGAATCATAACAATGACCAACATGTCAAGATATCCCTAAATATGGCACTTGCTTGTTTTGCAGTATCCACCAGCTGAAAATTTTTCATTAAAGCCATTCAACAGGAAAGAAATTATGCCTGCAACTGGAAACCTAACCAATTTCCCAGAGTTAATTAGGACATAGATCTTAGAAGAGAACATACTAGTGCTAGTCAGTACTTCTCAATTCTTATCTTAATACTAAACTGAAACTATCACTCTCATCGCTTATCAAACAAGCTTATTTTTCAGCTGACAGAATACTACAGGATGTCACTGTGGTGGTATTGTGTTTCCAGAAATATTGTGCACCCTAATAAACTTATCTGGGGTCAGAGACAGAACAGCCACAATATTAAACATAGAGGATAGGCAGTGGTAGCACATGCCTTCAATCCTAGCATTCCAGAGGCAGAAATCCATCTGTTCAAGGATACAGCCAAGCATGGTGACTCACGCCTTTAATCCCAGAAAGCGAGACTTTAATCCCAGGGAGTGGTGGCAGAAAGCAGAAAGGTATATAAGGCATGAGGACCAGAAACTAGAAGCTTTTGGCTGGTTAAGCATTCAGGCTTGTGAGCAGCAATTCAGCTGAGAGCCATTGGGATGAGGACACAGAAGCTTCCAGACTGAGGAAACAGAATCAGCTGAGAAACTGGCAAGGTGAGGTAGCTGTGGCTTGTTCTGGTTCTCTAATCTTCCAGTTCACCCCAATACCTGGCTCAGGTTTGATTTTATTAATAAGACCATCTAAGATTTCTGCTACATGTCACACCTGATAAAAATGGATAGAAAAACAGACAATGGGCTTACCAGGCCCCATTATAAATACAAAACACAACTCCTGCACCTACAACTCAGAAAACACGGTAAAAGAGGGAGTGGAAAGATTGCATAAGCTAGAGAACCACAAGGTTTGCTGGAAGATTGTCTTATAGATATGACAGTGAAGATACATTCTTGAAATTTCAACAGTATGATTACCTAAACTATAACTGAACAATGACCATACCAGGTCATATGCAATAGGAATAAGGGAAATCTCATAAGAACTCATTACTAGATAAAGAACTATAGGTAATAAATGCCTTCTGAGAGAGCAAAAATTAGTTTCCCAATTGAGAGCTAACTGGTTATCTGATACCCAATAGTTTTAAAAACATGAACATATGGACGATAGATTCAGCAGGCTATATTTGTAAAGAGACCTTGAGTCTGCAAGCATGCTGAGGAACATGGGAAGGGTTGGAGGAGGAAAAAAGAGAAGTGATGTAAATGCTGTAGACATACATGAAATTTTTTTTTAAAAAATTCTAAAACAATATTAAGTGATTCATAATACATTAAGACAAAATAAAAGGAGATTTTTAGGATAAAATACAAAACAATGTTGTAAATAGTTGTGATTAAAATAATGTGATAATGTTCTTCATAGGTTTTTTACTTCATTTTGTTAATACCATAAACCTGGAATAGAAGACCTAATCAAAAAGATAAAGATTGGAACAGAAGGAATCAAGAATGCATTTGATCTAAGAATATATAAAACTTTCAGGGATAATAAGTAGAAGGTATATTTTTTGAAAAGCATAGCTATGGTTGAAATGCTATTCAGACTTTATTTATGAATGAGCATAATAACTATATATTATAATTAAAATATAAACTGAATAAAGAGAAATATAAAGTGTAGTATCTCACTGTTTTCTTTGAGGTATCTCCTCAAACATTCCCCAATAGCTTCCTCCCCCTTTAACGTTTCCCAGTCTCCCATAGTGTAGTCTAATGACTTTCAAAATAAGGACTTTTGATGGACAAATGGAGATCAAAGCTAAAGCAACAATTTTCAAGATTTTCTGATACTTTTAGACACTGTTTTTGCTGTATTGAACCCTAGCACCTATGCTCAATATCCTTCATGGAATAAAATTCCATTCAACTGTTTAATTTCAAACAATACACAGATCTTGATTCAAGCCCTTAATCATGATTGTGTTATTCACTAAAAAATATTTTTTCAAGCTTTGTGGTATTTATTACTCTAATTTACTTGACAGATTTTTGACAGATTGACTTTGTGAATGAATTGATAATAAATATGCAACAAATGAATATGTTTTGAAGTGGCTTTGAATATGACCATTAGACATGATGAAGTTAGATTTGCTTCCTTTCATGTATCTCAAATAGGGAACTCACACTGATATTTTCCAGTCTGAAGGCTCTATTAATGTTGGCAAAATAACTATAGAAAACTCCATAATATCCTTAAATGAAAGCTAAGGAATGACTTAAATTTGTGCTAGAAAGTCTAAATCCAAAGTTCATCATCTACATTACACAAGCCATTTAATCTCCTGTTCTGCCATTAGAACAGCCAATAGAGTAGGAGATGCAAAGATTGTAAAAGGCAAATTAGGAAGTTTTCTGTGAGATTGTGTCTTCTAGTGAAGGAGGAAGCTACACTCACAAGGTCTTAAAATATTATTGCCCAATCTCATATATCACTGCATCATTCTATTCTCATTAGAGAAGCTTCTTCTTACAGTAGATGGCAGTTAACATAGAAACCCATAATTGGACTGGTCAGAGGGTTAGAGAGTTTGAAGTACTCGACCTTGAATGTACGTATAAAATGCTGCCCTCAAAGCACGTGTACTTATGAGAGAGGGAAAGCAGAAAGATTGTAAGAGCCAGATCTGTGAAAACACTGTATTCCAGACCCAACAGGGATGACTTACAAATTAACCCGTAGAGATTGTGACAGCATACACAAACACTGAACAAATTCAACACAGACAAAACCTCATCTCGGAAAAGAAAGTGAGCACAAAGTCCTATGTATAACCAAGAAGCTATTTTTAATTGATACCTGCTAGAAGAGGGAAATTAGGGTTTTTCTTTGTTTGTTTGTTTTTTTCTAGTTAAGTGTATAGAGTATAGCAGCCATACTCCAGAGCAGGCACCAGACTCAGGAAGAGTTGGGCAACACAAAGTGGATTCATATCTGTGCTTTTTCTGTTGTCATTATTGGACCCCAAAGTTTAGGGTCTCGAGTGGGCGCCCCAAGAACCCAGACTCCAGTCCAGTTGATGCAATAGCAAGCAATAGCAAGAGGTTTTTATTACGGCTGTATACAGTCAGGCAAACTCAGCTCCAAAGAGCAAGAGTTGCATCGCACCATAGTTCATAGGTGCTTTTAAAGGAAAAACCCACCAAAATCACAAGATTACAATTCCCATACAATCACAGAGTGATCACAGAGTGGGTACAATGGGTACAGTTATGTCAACCTCAAGAGGGGTATGGGGGGGGGAGGGGAGCTTATACACAGGTCACAGTGGTCCTTCCTGGAACATTTGCAAACTATCCCAGTCACAATTGAGCACATCTCTTAACAGAAATCTCTTTACATTGTTATATTGTTGCAGGGGTGGTCAGCTTGCCCTGGGAACTAGATTTTTAGTTTCTCATTTCCTGGTGCTTGAAGTTTCTCATTTCCTGAGGCTTGGGGGTGTAAGCCTGAAGGGTTAGGGTCTTTCAGTCATGGTTTAGTGTGTTTTGTCTTTTGGGTTTTTGTCTTGTTGTTTTTTTTTTTTTTTTTGTTTTAAGGGTTTTTGTTGCTGAGAGGGAAAGAAGGTGAAGCTGGTTGAATAAAGAGATGCAGAGGATTTGAGGGGAGTTGGGGAAAGGGAAATAATATAATCAAAATATATTGTATGACCTTTTTAAAAAATAAGTTTAAAAGCAATAATAAAAATAACTTTAAATGGATTTCATTTTCTTACTCTAGGCCTGGTGTAAAAAGGTAAGAAGGTTTCATTTTAAATTACAACCATGAAATTTGGCAGCTAATTATTTAAGTGATAATCTATCTAAAGAGAGAAAATATTTCTTTTACAAAAGATTAACCATACCCACAGTTATCAAAAATAGCAAATGAGAATAAGTCGTGTCTAATGAGACACTGCAGCTAATGGAGACCATATTTTCTGAAATCAGAGCATCTCTTTAATAACCGATTAATTCTTTTATGAGTGAAATCTTCACTGAGTGCACAAACATGAACAGGCTTCTGGAGTCTAAGGAAGGTACTTCAGTCCCCACCTTCCCCTCACATTCTTACCTGTAGAAATCCATTACATCTACAAAGAGGCCAACTTGAAAAACTCTAGGGAATTTTATCCACTTCATGTGAATTATCAAGCGCTCATTGCTTATTACATTTATATATTTTACTGATAACAATGGCTGTTTTGCTTTGTCTTTGGTGCAGCTTCCTGCTTTGCCCACAGTCAGGACAAATCTTTGTCACCCGCCAGTCCCACAGCCTCTCAGACCCAACCAAGTAAACATAGAGACTGCTATTGCTTACAAACTGTATGGCCGTGGCAGGCTTCTTGCTAACTGTTCTTATATCTTAAATTAATCCATTTCTATAAGTCTATACCTTGCCACGTGGCTCGTGGCTTACCGGCGTCTTCACATGCTGTTTGTCATGGCGGCGACTGGCAGTGTCTCTGGCTCAGCCTTCCACTTCCCAGAATTCTCTCCTCCTTGTCCCGCCTATACTTCTTCCTGCCTGACCACTGGCCAATCAGTGTTTTATTTATTGACCAATAAGCAACATGTTTGACATACAGACCATCCCACAGCACTTTGGTGCTTAAAACAAAGCTTGATTCTTCTATTAAATTAGTTATGGTCTCCTTAATTCACCACAATCTTCTTTATGAACATCGAGAGTATTGCTATCAGGAAACACATAACTGTCCATCTCAACAATATTCATCCTCTTATGCAAATTCAGTTACTCTCAATTCTTACATTAATATTCACCAGGACAACACTGTGCATTCTGCCCTTGTCTTAACAAGGTCAGCCTTTTGGTTATTTTACCCTAGATAGAGCACTTTCTACCTTGCCCATGCTTATTAAAGACTCCTGTGGAGATGAATTCTGACTTCACATTCCTTATTGATGTATTTTTACTTATATCTAAAATTACAAGTTGTAGAGCAGAATATACTATTAATAAAGCTTCCCTCTACAATGCAATCTGCTAACATACATAGAAATCAGTCCAGTTGGCAACATGCCTTACAATCCATACCACAGTTCATCATCCAGACAATGACCAGAAAACAAATATTTGCAGAGATGGTGTGGTTGTTTTCAGAGTAGTAATGTGTGATTTTAATATATTTGTAAACATAGGCGGCTTCATGCCTAAACATGAATCCAATCAAAATTAGCAGCTAAGGATATTTTATATGCTCTTCTATTTATGGCACATTAAAAAGATTTTAATGCATTTCCTCTTGATGTCTTAGTACACACAAATGTATGTGAGTATTTATGTGTATATTAATCCTAACTTGCTCATTTGTATTTTAAGTTCTATAGCTCTGAGCTTTTATCTTTAATTTCTAAAAGTTTTCAAACTGAATGTTTATCACACCTGACCTCCCATACACTGTGGATGCCTCTCCTGATAATCCTCTCCCTTCTAGTTCCCATTAGTTCTTCAAGAGCTTTTCTTCAGTTCTCTTGTGAATCTAGTTACATAAAATTTTTGCTTCTCAAGAATCCTAAACTGAAATATGTGTATGTGCACAAGTGAGACAGTGAGATATTTAAAAAACAAAAAATAATGGGTAATTGAGCCACCAGGACTTTCATGTGCCCAAACAGACAATTTTCTAGCACCTATGTGGTATACAGATTCCCAACTTCCTGTTTGGTTGAATTGTAAACTGGTCAGTGATGTCTAAGAGATGGTTGTTGTCTTTCAGCTTTTACTGTGGGAGTTGATTGACTTGATATTTTATTTCCTGTTTATTCCCCCTTCCCTGTTCTCTCTCTCTCTCTCTCTCTCTCTCTCTCTCTCTCTCTCTCTCTCTCTCTCTCTCTCCTTCAAGTGGTCTAGGCTTGATTCTGATCTTAGCGGGATATGAATTTTAAGTCAAAATCCCAACCCCGTGCAGTTGAGCTCAACAATTTTCTGAATAAATCACTCCCTAGTTAAGGCAAACACTCAGGGGTACAATCTGGATTGTCTCTCCAGTTTCAGGCACTATTTTCCTTTGTGTATTTTTTTTCTGTTTATATTGTTTCCCATATCACAGGTTATCTATTCTGTAACCGTCCTTGATTTGTTCCAGCTATAAATGTGTAAGTATCACTTCCCATCTGCTTTTCTCTATTTTTGAAATTGTTTATGAAAATATGTTTTGTCCCATAGTTATATTTAGTCAGATGTATCTCACTTCTTCTCATAGTTACTTCTCTAGCAACTATGGTATAAATCATTTTCAATATTTAATATGCTTTCTATTCAAGTAGCTTTCAGCACAAAAACAGTGATTAAAACAAGGTAAAAATTTACACTTAAAAATTACCATCTACATTGCATTAAGTCAAATGAAATTCATATAGAAATTTTTAGTAAATAAAAATAATCACTGTTGCTATGTTATGACTATAAGCAAACAAGTGTTTCTAATGTGCTATAGCACAACTTGGTGACCAAAGATATTAGTATTGTGTGGTGCATTTCACTATACTGTAAGAACGAATTTTAGGAACAATTGACAATTAATTGTTTCTGGGAGTAGTGTCATTTTCCTGGATCGCGGGTGTTATGCTTGTTCCTAAATATATAACTTCCCACCTATGATAGGGAAGAATCTCTAATTCAACTCAGTGGATGATGCAAAACTGAAATTAGCAGGAGGACTTGAGAAAAAGCATTCCATGGGAAAAAATGTGAGAGAGAAAAATGGTGGTTCTAATAAGGAATAAAATTCACTACAAAATGTTTGAACCTGTCTAACAATTAAACATTAGTATTTTTAAAGTTTTTAACATATACACGACTAATAAAATATTTGGAGAGTGTTTATATTTTACTTTATTTAATTATTAAACAGTATTAACAAATATTGAATTACTGTGTTCTACTTCAGTTGTATTTAAAATTTTTAAACTCTTATATACAGATTAAAGATAAATTTGATGAAGAAAAGAAAGAATAAGGTTGAAAATGAGAAAAAAATAACAGTAGCAAAATAGACTTATTAAATTGCCATAAAACAAAAATAATATTCCATTAATATTTATAATTTTTATTATTAAATACAGGCTAAACCTAATTTTAGTGAAAACGGATGAAGAATATGGACAAGATTAAGTAAAAGAAGATGGTGATTCAGGAAGAGTAAGAGTAGAAGAAGAAGGAGTATAATGAGAAGAAATGAATAGTAAGTTCCTACAGAACAGAAAATACTAGACAGTTACCCTTAACCTTTCTAGTAATGGAGATCGCAGAAAGAAACTTTGCAATTACTTTTTAAGTGTAAGGCTAATCAACTACACATATTTTACTTGTTAAGATGCTGAAAATTTGTGATTTATTTTTAGGATCCAGACTCTCTTATGAGTGAAAAGTTCATTAGAAGGGTTAGGGTACACATATGTATACTTTTAAAATATAAATAACATAGAACCTTGGAGGGAAATATAGGCAAAACTGGAGAATAAATATGGAATATAAGCTAAAAAATTTGGATCTCTGGTATAATTTAGCTTTATAAAACAGAATATGGTTTCTAGTTTAACTAAATTTCAAATGTCCCTACTATTTTCAAAGAAAAGAAGTATACTTAGAATAAATTTATAAAATCTAAGCGTTTTGTTGGTATTTTTGCTACTTGATACACGATCTAATGGAGACTAGATTGGCCTTAAAATTGGTATATTCTTTAGGCTCATGGACTTCTGAGCCTCTTGCTTCAACCTCCCAATAACTGGAATTTTGGGGGTATGTTATCACACTCAGATCAAGATAGAACCTTTTATATATTATGTAAAGGCTGTAAAACATACATAATTGACCTGCTCATCTACCTGAAAGTGAATATTATGCTATTAATATCATGCATACATGAAGAGAAATTTCACTCCAGTTCCCCAACCCAGTTTTCAAGTGACAAATTATCTATTAGTTTATTTCCATATTTTTTTTGTAGAAACTTGAATGTTTGGTTTTAGAAATAGTTAATATAACTAAAATGTATTGTGGGAGGAATAAGTAGCATTTAGAGAGATAGTTAAAAGTATGAAATGATTTATACCTATTGAATAATGGGAAGAGAAAGAAGCTTTCACATCCTGCATTAGAAAAGTAAAGCAAAGCTGCTAATATGGTACGACAAGTGGGGAAATGTGAAATATATAAAAACAAGAAAAGAATGTAGCAATGCATGTTTTATATTCTTATTAATTATAGTTCAAAAAATATAACATTACATTTCTCAAAAAACAATAAACAAAGAAATGTAACAACTTATTTCCTGTAGTCTGGTCTCAGGAATAATGATTTTTCTATAAAGTGTCAGAATGTAGATTGGTTCCCATAAATTAAAATTTGTTTTACTAATAACTTTTACATTGGCATATTTATTATGAAAGACATATGTTTCAAAATCATGCCTTTAAACAAAAAAGTAACAATTGTACTTTATTTTATTTTGCATGCATTTTAAAATTAAAACATATTATTTGACCATTTCATACTATTATAAAGTTCAGTCATGTTCACCATCAATTCTCCATCATCCTCTCCCTCTCTTATGAAACCTTTCTTTTCAACAACAACCCATTTACATTTAGTGTGGGGGGTTGGCAGGGTGAGGGAGTGTGTGGGAGTGTTTAAATCAGAGGATAGGTTTCAGGAATTGATTCTCTCTTTCTAAAGGATGAGTGGTGAGGTTTTAACTTAGACCCTTAGGCCAGGTGGCAAAAGGCTTTACCTGCTGATCCATCTTTCTAATCCCTTTGACTTCCATAGCTTTCTTTTGTTTGTTATAAACTGAATTTAATTGGTTGTTGTATTTATAATTTTAATGTTTTCCCCCAAGTCTGACTAATAAATATTTGCTTGAGCATGAGAAACATACCAATGGTTATACCACTGAAGAGAATCACACACCATCCCATATAATCATTAACTGAAGTTGTTTTTAAGTTTGTGGTCTGTGTTTATATGATTGCCTGCCTGGTTCATGCATGCCATTTTCGGTGGTGTGATTTCTCGTACGTACCTGTTTGTATTCACAAACAGTATGTAAGTATACAAATCAACTTGAGTTATTTATTTTCTTTGCTTTTACTGATATTAAAAGTATTTTAACTAATTAATTTATGTACAAATTAAATGATGTTAAAACCCATTGAACTTCAGTTTGCCTCTTGAAACCATTGAAGATGTCCTCTAGTTTGGTCTCATTTGGTTTTATCCTTAGTGGGTCATATGAATTCTAAATCTAGATGAGCTTGAATCACTAGTACTTTTAAATTTGAGTTTGCAATTTGCTTATTTTGTTTTTTATAATGATTTTTTTTTACTTTTTCTTATTTGCACTTTATTGAGTAATATTTCCCAGCCAACAAAATAGTAACATTTAGAAAAGCTTTCAAAATATGTATTTTCAAAATAACATCAGATTTTTTGTAAGAAATAAACTAATTAGATTTGATAAAATCAAGTATAATTTTATAACTAACACTAGCAAGGTTTAAATGGAATAGAAAATGAGAAATAAACCAGATTATGATTTAACTTACTTTTCCATAAAATGTTTTATTTCTAAATATACATTTTCATTTTTACCTTTAAATCAGTGAATAATTTAGATGTGTATAAAGAAGTAAGCCCATGTCTATTCCAATTATGTAGAGGATAAACTGTCATTTAGAAAGCAAAACTGTACCCATTATGCCTCATGGATTATAGCTTAATTCTGAGAAATTTCAATATAGAAAAATACAGCCACTGGTTCCCCATATGCATGGTCTCACTGTGGAGACGTCAACGCTTCTCTGTCATTTCCATTAGTCCCCACCACACTGATGACTTCGTTCCTACTCACAGCCTTCAAAAACATGTAATCTAAGAGGAAACATGCCCCAAGTGTCACAGCCTTCATCTTCACATCAAGGTCTAGTGGGAACTGGATCCCAAAGTTATCTGAATCTGTGAAGGTCTCTCTCACACACCCAGACCATTGCTTGGAGATCTTGCCAGTTCTAGATTGCTCATCAAGAGACTTGATCTCAAAGTCAATGTCTGTACAGCAGGTGCATGCAACACACAGACCAACAACTTTTAGAACATCTTGCTTCTTCTCATTTTGAAGAGTCAACGTTGGCAGACAAGAGTGCCAGGTCTGAGTCACATAACCTATCGTCACACCAGGAGGAGCTTGGATTTCTGTCTCCTGGAGGCAGCAGGGGAGGCAACAGCTACTGCATCTCAGGGGTCTCTCCAGAGTCATGACTTCTCGGCCCAGATTATCCAGGATCCTCAAGGTGAAAGGTCTAGATGCTTCACAGCAGTTTCGAGTACAGCAGTCAATATCTTCCACAGCTAGGTAAACCATCTGCCCAAGGCTGTTCTTGATTTCAAACTTATTATTTGTTTCAAAGCCTGTTAAGACTTCCAGAAGTTCCGTTTGCTGGTGAATCAGAATCTGATCTATCTAAGTATTCTAGCCCAGGTGGGTAGTTATGAAGAGGTGGTGGTGCTGGCATCCACTGGGTATTAACAAGGACAATAGTCTGGTTATTTTGAATAGGAAGCCAGGTTGCATTATAACCTTCACTGCCAGCTGTCAAGACTGTGTAGCCAGCCCGAGGCCCTGAGTAACCAGACTGGAGACTCTGGTAGTGAGTTTGGAGTGTGGGGTGTCTGGTGTGTACTGGAGGTCCTTGGAATGCTGCTGGTGGATACTGAGGGGCATACCCAGCTGGCAAATGTGTTCCTGGGCAAGGAGCCTCCATTTGCATGCCATTGTTGAGCTGCGAATCCTGGAACCCGCCCTGGCTCTGTTCTCCAGACCCCTCTGTGAAAAGGACAGGTGCCACATGCTACTCTTATAATGTTTTTTATGGATTGCTCTTCATGCCATTTTTGTTTTACTGTAACTGAAGTATTTTATCCCCACCTTGAGCTTTTTCTTTTTTATTGAAAGTAGATTCTTCTTTCATATAACACATTCTGACTGCTTCCTCTGCCATGACTCCTCCTACTTCCCTGCCCCAGATCAACTTCTCCTCTATTTCTCTTCAGAAAAGAACAGACTTCCAAGAGACAACAACCAAAGACAGCAAAACAAGATACAATAAGACAAGGCAACAATCTCGCATATCCAGGATAAATAAGGAAACCCAATAAGAGGAAGAGTTCCAAAAGTAGGCAAAAGGGTCAGAGACACTCAAGCTCTCGCCATTAGGATTCCTCACTGCCCCTCCTCATATGCCCACACAAAAATAAAGCTATCAGTCATAACATATATGCTGAGGACTTGGAGCAGACTCATATAGGCACCAAGTCTTTTCTTAAACATATCAAAAATCTACCTTCTGTCATTAGATTTGCTTCATTTTGGCACTTCTTAATGATATTACATTAAAGGAAATGTCCCATATTTAAGAACTTTACTCAGAAAAAAATGTTTATCAGGAAAGAAGTCAGACTACTTTTAGGGACTGAGTTTATACCACACAGTAGCTGATCATAGTAATTCTCTAAAGTGAATAAATTTAGAGGTATTTATCTGACAACTTTGGCTTACATTATGGTAAAAAGTGAGACGATGTTCAGTCTATACTATAGTTTGTATGTGAAATGTCTCATGTTGGCTCACATGGCTGACATTTTTTAACATTTGACTCAAGTTAGTAGTACTTCTTTGAATTTTATAAAATCTTATTAATTTGAGAATTTGAACTACTGAGTACAGGATCATTGAAGACTATGACTTGGCCTGCTTCTTTCTGAGTCCTCTCCTTCCTCAAAACTTTATACAACAAAGTTGTTCTATAAGCTGCAGCCATAGAGACTCACTTGAATCATCAGGTCCCATCCACACCAAGATGGATATTTGATGTGGTTTGAAAGTAAAGTAGGCTCACAACCTATAAACTCACGGATTTGTAAACTTATTTCCAAGGCAGTAGAGCTGTTGTGGAAGATTGTGGAAACTTTAGGGGATGGAGCCTTTGTGCAGAACTCAATAACTAGGAGCAGACTTTAAGGTTTTACAGATCAATCTCACTTCCTTTTTCCTCACTGCTTTCTTGCTATAGATGCGATGTGACCATCTTCAATCTCTCTCCTTCCACCATGACTTTACTGTCATGATTAACTGTATAATCCCAGAACTATAAACCAAAGAAACTCTTATATGCAAGTTGGATGCAGAAAAGGAGAGAGGGAGAGAGAAAGGAAGAAAATAGAGAGCAAAACATGAAGGAGGAAGAAAAGGAGGAGGAATATGAAGAAGGAGAAGAAGAAGAGGAGGAAGGAGACACAGATCCTGGCCTGGGTAACACTGATCTTCCAACAAGTTCACAAATCCTATCTCTTCCCAAAACAGTTCTGCCATCTAAGAACCAAATATTCAAACATATGAGCCTATGATGAAAATTTAAATTCAAACCAACTGTCTTAGTTAGGGTTTCTATGGCTGTGACACCATGGGGCTAAGACACTTGGGAATTAATCTACCTCAAGACCCAGCTATACTTAGGACTATACCCAAGGAATGCTCAATCATATCACAAGGACACATGCTCAACTATGTTCATAGCAGTATTATTTGTAATAGCCAGAATCTGGAAAGAACCTAGATGCCCCTCAACTGAGGAATAGATAAAGAAAATGTGGCACAAATCTCCTCATTCTTACAGTTCTACAATGTCCCAAATAGCACTACCATCTGAGGACCAACTGTTCAAAGGAAGACATTGTGTGTGTGTGTGTGTGTGTGTGTGTGTGTGTGTGTGTGTGTGTGTGTGT